>JACCGJ010016581.1:0-85884 GCA_013407085.1 Atriophallophorus winterbourni | reverse complement strand
AGCCTGGAACGGTAGTGGGGTGTAAGGAAGGGATGTGAGCAAACAATTATTTCGGGTCATTCATAAGCGCCGTGAGTGCTTTGACCAAGAATCACTTTGTGATTCTGTGTCTGAACATCGTGGTTCGTTGTACGAACCCTATATAACAGTTGGCATACAAGTATAATCTTGTTTACCTTTATTCCACTGTTTCAAGGCTCACTGAACCTGATCTTACTGTCTCCACCTGACGACGGCAAACAGCCAGAAACCGGTAGTGGTGTGTAAGGGATGGGGATGTGAGCAACACATTACTTTGGTCATCCACAAGCGCCTGGAGTGCTTTGACCAAGAATAACTTTGTGATTTGTGTCTGAAATCGGGTTCGTTGTACGGAACACTATTATAACAGTTAGCATTAAAGGATCCATCTTGTTTCCGTTTAATGCGCTGTTTCAATGCTCACTGAACCTGAGTTATGTCTACACCTGACGACGGCAAACAGCCAGAAACCGGTAGTGGTGTGTAAGGGATGGGGATGTGAGCAACACATTACTTTGGTCATCCACAAGCGCCTTGAGTGCTTTGCCAAAGAATCACTTTGTGATTCTGTGTCTGAACATCGTGGTTCGTTGTACGAACCCTATATAACAGTTGGCATACAAGTATAATCTTGTGTACCTTTAATCCACTGTTTCAAGGCTCACTGAACCTGATCTTACTGTCTCCACCTGACGACGGCAAACAGCCAGAAACCGGTAGTGGTGTGTAAAAGATGGGGATGTGAGCAACACATTACTTTGGTCATCCACAAGCGCCTTGAGTGCTTTGACCAAGAATCACTTTGTGATTCTGTGTCTGAACATCGTGGTTCGTTGTACGAACCCTATATAACAGTTGGCATAAAGTATAATCTTGTTTACCTTTAATCCACTGTTTCAAGGCTCACTGAACCTGATCTTACTGTCTCCACCTGACGACGGCAAAAAGCCAGAAATCGGTAGTGGTGTGTAAGGGATGGGGATGTGAGCAACACATTACTTTGGTCATCCACAAGCGCCTTGAGTGATTTGACCAAGAATCACTTTGTGATTCTGTGTCTGAACATCGTGGTTCGTTGTACGAACCCTATATAACAGTTGGCATACAAGTATAATCTTGTGTACCTTTAATCCACTGTTTCAAGGCTCACTGAACCTGATCTTACTGTCTCCACCTGACGACGGCAAACAGCCAGAAACCGGTAGTGGTGTGTAAGGGATGGGGATGTGAGCAACACATTACTTTGGTCATCCACAAGCGCTTTGAGTGCTTTGACCAAGAATCACTTTGTGATTCTGTGTCTGAACATTGTGGTTCGTTGTACGAACCCTATAATAACAGTTGGCATACAAGTATAATCTTGTTTACCTTTAATCCACTGTTTCAAGGCTCACTGAACCTGATCTTACTGTCTCCACCTGACGACGGCAAACAGCCAGAAACCGGTAGTGGTGTGTAAGGGATGGTGATGTGAGCAACACATTACTTTGGTCATCCACAAGCGCCTTGAGTGCTTTGACCAAGAATCACATTGTGATTCTGTGTCTGACATCGTGGTTCGTTGTACGACCCCTATATAACCGTTGGCATACAAGTATAATCTTGTTTACCTTTAATCCACTGTTTCAAGGCTCACTGAACCTGATCTTACTGTCTCCACCTGACGACGGCAAACAGCCAGAAACCGGTAGTGGTGTGTAAGGGATGGGGATGTGAGCAACACATTACTTTGGTCATCCATAAGCGCCTTGAGTGCTTTGACCAAGAATCACTTTGTGATTCTGTTGTGTCTGAACATCGTTGGTTCGTTGTACGAACCCTAGATAAAAAAGTTGAATACACGTATAAGCTGTTTACCTTTATCCACTGTTTCCAGCTCACGAACCTGATCTTACTGTCTCTACCTGACGACGGCAAACAGCCAGAAACCAGTAGTGGTGTGAAGGGATGGGGATGTGAGCAACACATTACTTTGGTCATCCACAAGCGCCTTGAGTGCTTTGACCAAGAATCACTTTGTGATTCTGTGTCTGAACATCGTGGTTCGTTGTACGAACCCTATATAACAGTTGGCATACAAGTATAATCTTGTTGACCTTTAATCCACTGTTTCAAGTCTCACTGAACCTGATCTTACTGTCTCCACCTGACGACGGCAAACAGCCAGAAACCGGTAGTGGTTTGTAAGGGATGGGGATGTGAGCAACACATTACTTTGGTCATCCATAAGCGCGTTGAGTGCTTTGACCAAGAATCACTTTGTGATTCTGTGTCTGAACATCGTGGTTCGTTGTACGAACCCTATATAACAGTTGGCATACAAGTATAACCTTGTTTACCTTTAATCCACTGTTTCAATGCTCACTGAACCTGATCTTACTGTCTCCACCTGACGACGGCAAACAGCCAGAAACCGGTAGTGGTGTGTAAGGGATGGGGATGTGAGCAACACATTACTTTGGTCATCCACAAGCGACTTGAGTGCTTTGACCAAGAATCACTTTGTGATTCTGTGTCTGAACATCGTGGTTCGTTGTACGAACCCTATATAACAGTTGGCATACAAGTATAAACTTGTTTACCTTAATCCACTGTTTCAAGGCTCACTGAACCTGATCTTACTGTCTCCACCTGACGATGGCAAACAGCCTGAAACCGGTAGTGGTGTGTAAGGGATGGGGATGTGAGCAACACATTACTTTGGTCATCCACAAGCGCCTTGAGTGCTTTGACCAAGAAGCACTTTGTGATTCTGTGTCTGAACATCGTGGTTCGTTGTACGAACCCTATATAACAGTTGGCATACAAGTATAACCTTGTTTACCTTTAATCCACTGTTTCAAGGCTCACTGAACCTGATCTTACTGTCTCCACCTGACGACGGCCAACAGCCAGAAACCGGTAGTGGTGTGTAAGGGATGGGGATGTGTGCAAAACATTACTTTGGTCATCCACAAGCGCCTTGAGTGCTTTGACCAAGAATCACTTTGTGATTCTGTGTCTGAACATCGTGGTTCGTTGTACGAACCCTATATAACAGTTGGCTTACAAGTATAATCTTGTTTACCTTTAATCCACTGTTTCAAGGCTCACTGAACCTGATCTTACTGTCTCCACCTGACGACGGCAAACAGCCAGAAACCGGTAGTGGTGTGTCAGGGATGGGGATGTGAGCAACACATTACTTTGGTCATCCACAAGCGCCTTGAGTGCTTTGACCAAGAATCACTTTGTGATTATGTGTCTGAACATCGTGGTTCGTTGTACGAAACCTATAAAACAGTTGGCATACAAGTATAATCTTGTTTACCTTTAATCCACTGTTTCAAGGCTCACTGAACCTGATCTTACTGTCTCCACCTGACGACGGCAAACAGCCAGAAACCGGTAGTGGTGTGTAAGGGATGGGGATGTGAGCAACACATTACTTGGGTCATCCACAAGCGCCTTGAGTGCTTTGACCAAGAATCACTTTGTGATTCTGTGTCTGAACATCGTGGTTCGTTGTACGAACCCTATATAACAGTTGGCATACAAGTATAACCTTGTTTACATTTAATCCAATGTTTCAAGGCTCACTGAACCAGATCTTTCTGTCTCCACCTGACGACGGCAAACAGCCAGAAACCGGTAGTGGTGTGTAAGGGATGGGGATGTGAGCAACACATTACTTTGGTCATCAACAAGCGCCTTGAGTGCTTTGACCAAGAATCACTTTGTGATTCTGTGTCTGAACATCGTGGTTCGTTGTACGAACCCTATATAACAGTTGGCCTACAAGTATAACCTTGTTTACCTTTAATCCACTGTTTCAAGTCTCACTGAACCTGATCTTACTGTCTCCACCTGACGATGGCAAACAGCCTGAAACCGTAGTGGTGTGTAAGGAATGGGGATGTGAGCACCACAATACTTTGGTCTTTTATATGCGCCTCGAGCGCTCGACCAGGAATCACTTTGTGATTCTGTGTCTGAACATCGTGGTTCGTTGTGCGAACCCTATATAACAGTTGGCCTACAAGTATGACCTTGTTAACCTTCAATCCACTGTTTCAAGGCTCACTGAACCCAATCTCACTGTCTCCACCTGACGACGGCAAACAGCCGGAAAGCGATAGTGGTGTGTAAGGGATGGGGATGTGAGCAACACATTACTTTGGTCATCCATAAGCGCCTCGAGTGATTGACCAAGAATCACTTTGTGATTCCGTGTCTGAACATCGTGGTTCGTTGTACGAACCCTATATAACAGTTGGCATACAAGTATAATCTGTTTACCTTTAATCCACTGTTAGTTTTCAAGGCTCACTGAACCGATCTTACTGTCTCCATCCTGACGACGGCAAACAGCCAGACAGAAACCGGTGGGTAGTGGTGTTTGTGTAAGGGATGGGGATGTGAGCAACACATTACTTTGGTCATTCATAAGCGCCGTGAGTGCTTTGACCAAGAATCACTTTGTGATTCTGTGTCTGAACATCGTGGTTCGTTGTACGAACCCTATATAACAGTTGGCATACAAGTATAATCTGGTTTACCTTTAATCCACTGTTTCAAGGCTCACTGAACCTGATCTTACTGTCTCCACCTGACGACGGCAAACAGCCAGAAACCGGTAGTGGTGTGTAAGGGATGGGGGATGTGAGCAACACATTACTTTGGTCATCCACAAGCGCCTTGAGTGCTTTGACCAAGAATCACTCTGTGATTCTGTGTCTGAACATCGTGGTTTGGTCGTTGTCACGAACCCTCATATAACAGTTGGCATACAAGTATAATCTGGTTTACCTTTAATCCACTGTTTCAAGGCTCACTGAACCGGATCTTACTGTCTCCACCTGACGACGGCAAACAGCCAGAAACCGGTAGTGGTGTGTAAGGGATGGGGATGTGAGCAACACATTACTTTGGTCAGCCACAAGCGCCTTGAGTGCTTTGACCAAGAATCACTTTGTGATTCTGTGTCTGAACATCGTGGTTCGTTGTACGAACCCTATATAACAGTTGGCATACAAGTATAATCTTGTTTACCTTTAATCCACTGTTTCAAGGCTCACTGAACCTGATCTTACTGTCTCCACCTGACGACGGCAAACAGCCAGAAACCGGTAGTGGTGTGTAAGGGATGGGGATGTGAGCAACACATTACTCTGGTCATCCACAAGCGCCTTGAGTGCTTTGAACAAGAATCACTTTGTGATTCTGTGTCTGAACATCGTGGTTCGTTGTACGAACCCTATATAACAGTTGGCATACAAATATAATCTTGTTTACCTTTAATCCACTGTTTCAAGGCTCACTGAACCTGATCTTACTGTCTCCACCTGACGACGGCAAACAGCCAGAAACCGGTAGTGGTGTGTAAGGGATGGGGATGTGAGCAACACATTACTTTGGTCATCCCCAAGCGCCTTGAGTGCTTTGACCAAGAATCACTTTGTGATTCTGTGTCTGAACATCGTGGTTCGTTGTACGAACCCTATATAACAGTTGGCATACAAGTATTATCTTGTTTACCTTTAATCCACTGTTTCAAGGCTCACTGAACCTGATCTTACTGTCTCCACCTGCCGACGTGCTAACCGCCAGAAACCGGTAGTTGTGTGTAAGGGATGGGGATGTGAGCACCCATTACTTTGGTCCCACAACTCCTTGAGTGCTTTGACCAAGAAAATCACCTTTGTTGTGTATCTGTGTCTGGAAAACATCGTGGTTCGTTGTACGAACCCTATATAACAGTTGGCATACAAGTATAATCTTGTTTACCTTTAATCCACTGTTTCAAGGCTCACTGAACCTGATCTTACTGTCTCCACCTGACGACGGCAAACAGCCAGAAACCGGTAGTGGTGTGTAAGGGATGGGGATGTGAGCAACACATGACTTTGGTCATCCATAAGCGCCTTGAGTGCTTTGACCAAGAATCACTTTGTGATTCTGTGTCTGAACATCGTGGTTCGTTGTACGAACCCTATATAACAGTTGGCATGCAAGTATAACCTTGTTTACGTTAAATCCACTGTTTCAAGGCTCACTGAAACTAGAATTACGGTCTCCACCTGACGACGGCAAACAGCCAGAAAGCGGTAGTGGTGTGTAAGGGATGGGGATGTGAGCAACACATTACTTTACATGTGGATTTTATTTTTCAAACTCATTGGTTTAACTTCATACGCATATGTGTCTACATTTGATACAATGTTTAATCGTGACAGGCCTTAACCGATAGTTTCATTAAAGTTCAGTATTTTGTTTACTAATCCTCCACTGTTTAAATGTACGCTATTTTTGAAAAATACATATATTTTATGGAAAACGTATTGAATTATCAATACATTGACTTATAATGTTAGTCAATTTATTAGTATAGATTCATTAAAACTTAATAATTCAAAAGCAATTTATACCAACGAGGTCATAGTGCAAAGTGCTAACAGGCTTTCACCTATCAAGCTACATAAGTTGGTAAAAATGACCTACAGATGTAAATCCCAGTTTACTTTCTACCGGTACACCCTCCACAATACAATCGCGAGTTTAAACCCAAATTAGACCGAGTTTTTTTTACTGAATTATCTGTTTCCCATTTACTTATATATTGTTTAATTGAATTGCTGATTATGTTGCTATACACTCACATTCTAATTTTTATTATCCCATGGTTATTGTTGAGCTTGATACTTTTGAATCCATTAAAAACCTTGAATTACCTTGAATTAAATAGTTCCAAGGATATCTTTCTTCGAAATTTCACAGCAACCTCTACGATGCACTTGTAAGCAAATTGAAGGGTGAACAATAACCGTGAACAATATGAAGCATTAAATGGCCCATTTTTGCTCTTGCTCACAAAAATGGTAATTTAAGGACAATTTTTTTGGAATTTTTGTTAACCTTAAGTTCCCATCATACTCAGATGTATAAATGATAGCGCAATTGATCCAGAAATCAACTTTAGTAATTTAGCAAGTTGTCCCATGAGTGAGACTGCATTAGCTGTAGCGCGCAATTTTAGTGAAACCGGAAATAAGTATTGATCACATATCTCAGCCATCTAATCATTCCACATTACTATTCATTAAATATCAAAAATTATTGTTCCACACATGAAAAGCCGATCGATTGTGAGCAATAAAGATGGACACAGACGTTTCGCATCCTTTATCGGGTAGTTGCCGAGTTTAAGATATCGATATGAAGACTATTAATCGACCGATTCTCCCAACTCCATTTAATTGAAAAATGGATATCACCAAGAGACACTCGATCAGCTGAACTTCACAGCATTCGAAAATGATTTATTGGACCGAATTGTTTCCGATAATTACTTGTTTTACCTGAAAAATGGTTCAGTTATTTCTTCTGCATGTCTGGCAAGAATCACGTTAATGTACCCATTAATACCAATTCATTTGAGGATACAACGTTTCGTACAAACCATATATTTGGCGAAAAGTGAAATAAATAACGCAATTGAACCGACTATCCAAGATTATCAAAAAAGGTTGGCCCGATTGAAAGCTATACTTAATACACGAAAGTGATAATGTTTGAAATCAAGAAGGGTACTCATAATTCTTTTCAAAAAATCATTGATGCTGTGTATATCTAATTAAACGATTCTTACCAGAGCTTGATAGTACGTTTTTTGATATTTAGATATTATTTTCAAAACAAATTCAGTTAAATATTTCGATAGTTCGCAGATTGTGGATGCATCTGTGATAGATCAAATATCAAACATATTGTGGGTCGGGCAGTTTTCGCTGCTTAAGATTAGTGTCCAAGTTCCAGCCAATCAGCGTTTAGGGCCGTTGTATTGGCATCTAACAGAATGGTATTCATAATACTTTTCACTAAAATATTGTCGCTCTGTATGTATCTAATTAAAAGAGTTAAACCAAAGCTTTACAGCACGTTGTTTGATGTCTATGTAAGCTTTGTCGGCTGTTTACATAGTTTACATAATGTGGTTACTTCTGGAATAGATCTCAAAACCTCAAATTCAACAGGCTACATTCTTCTCAATGGAAAAAGACCCCAAAGGTGCGCTTCTTTCCCCATTATTTACACAACATTTGAATTTTTCTAATTTTAAATGATTTTAATGATTTGCTCATGAAATGTGTTGTATACATCCTATCCATCCATTCCGTCAGAATTCTATAAAATTACAACATGGACGGAAGAGAGACAGCGGATTTGTTTATTCCCACAAATGTATAATACTTCTATATAGGGTTCTTATAAAGAACCACGATGTTCAAATACAGAATCACAAAGTGATTCCTGTCCAAGCGCTTGAGACGCAGATACAACAGTGGCATATAACAGTGGCATACAAATATAACTTTGTTTACCGCTTTTCCACTGTTTCAAGGCTCACTGAACCTGATCTTACTGTCTCCACCTGACGATGGAAAAAGCCTGAAACCGGTAGTGGTGTGTAAGGGATGGGAATGTGAGCACCACAATACTTTGGTCTTTCATATGCGCCTCGAACGCTTGGCCAGGAATCAATTTGTGATTCTGTATTTGAACATCGTGGTTCTTTGTAAGAACCCTATATAACAGTGGCATACAAATATAACTTTGTTTACCTCTTTTCCACTGTATATTACTTTTATATTCTAAAGGTTAACTTATTCGATTATTTTCTATAGCCTTTTCATGACCTATAGTATTGGGTCGACAGGAATTTGCAAAGAAAAATTTAATAAGTAGCTGGGCATCACCGTTAAAGAAAAAAATTTGATGTCAGCATCCTAATGCTGTATCTAAGACAGAATGCCACCTTTAAATTTTTATCGTTTTCTCTCAGCATACAAGTTATTAAAGCTTACACGATTGGTCAATTTATCATCTCTGGTATATTGAGTCATCTTTTGCTCGATGTTTTTCCAATCTTTCCTGTACCAATTCAAAAAACGTTGAGCGTAGTAGATGGTATTAAAATCATTTCACTTGCTAGTTTAACATCTCAGTAATATACATTGTTTTAACTGCTTCATAAAAAAGTAATATGCTCCATAATATTTCACATGCACTCTATACCCATGTGGTTAAATACCTAACGTCATTAAACGTCATATTAGTATTCTTTCCTTGTCGATATCAAGCGGTTTGATATTTTATAACTCAAGACATTTTGTTAAATCGAGGTTGCCTCAGACATTTGGACTAAAACTTATCTGCTATTCATTCCTTGTCGATATTAAGAGGTATGATATCCTATAACTCAAGACATCTTCGTCAAATCGAGGTTGTCATTAGACATTCGGACTCAAACTTATTAGGTTAATAAGAAGTTTTATTTTCTTTTGTTGTTTATACTTAATTTTGTGCTGTTTTATTGACCAATCATATAAACCTGAATTGCCGAAAAGATCTTTCAATTTTTCTACTTCTTCTTTACTGTTCGCGCTAAAAGAATCAGATTACTTTCAAGGTCGACTGAACATTAAAGAGTCTTTCGTTTTCCAATTATTAGCAACGCACGGAGTAAATAATTCCAACCGAAATTTTTAAAGTGTACACTTTCCCGTTTACTTTAAAGAGACATGCAATCACCCATTTAATGTCACCAGGGCACAAATATATCGAGGATATTCTGTATAAAAATCGTTATTATCGGGGCTAACCCAAAAAGAATGCCGATGGCAATAGAACTTAACCCCATTGGTATTAATACACTCTGAACCCTTTATCCAGTGTTCTGGAGGGTGGATTTCAGCTACCGAAATCAGATAGCAAATTCAGTTTATAAACGTATGACACAATAAACTCTGTAATACAAACGCAGGGTGATTGATGTGAGAAAAACCTTCACCCTGTTTTCGTGTTTCTGTAAAGACGGTACCAAACAAACGAAGTATTTTGACCGAGGTGCTCCCAAGTTGCAAACATGTATTTTACAAAATTGTCTAGCAAACATCAATAAATTCCTAATTGGTTACGACGTAAAATGTTTCATGGGGTTCAAATATGGCAGAAGTTAAAGAGTTTGTCTTCCTAGAGAAATCGTCTGTTCCACCCCAGATAAGGCGACACGTTTGTGAAGAAAATTTCACATACATTGGAGTAAAATGGGCAATATATTGTCATATAACGGTGACAGCCTGTAACCATCTAGCGGTGGCCTAATTCTGTTGCTTGTAACTATATGTGATATTGAAGAGGGTGTTCTACCAGCCTCTAAAAATGCTTCCTCAGGATAATTCGGATACTTGATTCTCTGTGGGCTATTTTAGGCTTTTAGAAATGCTGTAAAATCGGACAATGCCGCAATGAGAAATCGATTTTACCCAACGGCGGATACGTAGTGACCTTATGTTGACCTTCAAAATCCTGCATTCTGTAAACCATCCCCTTATACACTTGCTAAAGCCCAATGACCTTACTAGGACATGAACACATTCAAAGGCTTTAAGCATTCCGCATTCTCGATTGGATATACGTCGTAATTTTTTCTCGGTAAGAATTTGTTTCACGTGGAACTATTTGCCTGAAGAAATCACACGATCAGAATCTGTTGAGGTTTTCGCTTCCAAACTCGATGGGTTTATGACGAACCATGCGGTATGCGAATGTCCCTATTGATTTTTGAGATATTTTATATTTTTTTATATATTTTTATATGTTCCATATACCTTGTCATCCTATGGTTATTGTTAAGCTCAATGCTTTTTCTAACATACAATTTTCTGATTCTGATTCTGATTCTGACCCTCGAACTGCAAATCGTAATTCGGTTTTGCTGTTCCTTTTGGACAGAATCTCTACTCGTTGAAAAGATACATGTGAACATGGATGCATCGAAACTCCCACAATAATGACCAACAAGATAATTCGAAGCGGGTGCTAAAAGACAATGTTTGCAAGAAACAATTCAAATAGAAAGAAACGTATGTAAATATTTTGATTTTCAAACGTACGTGACAACGTAAGTTTAATAGGTATAAGAATAGAAAATAATGGTAAGATCAAACTTATATTGTCGGAGTCGTTCTTGATTACCCGTTCGTTAAGATAGAACAGAAATCATCGCCAAAAGCAGTACTAGTCACGTTCGAGAGTTCCTCGAAGCATGGTATTGAACACCGCAATCAATCAATGATCCCATTTCAATTGGATGGGGTCTACGGACCAATGAAAACACGCCAACGAGGACATGCGAGGATTCTAGCCAATCACAGTAGATGAGGTCGCAACGCAGCAGATAAATTCGAATGATGCCCACTGCGCAGTTGATTCGAAAGAAGTTTCACTCATGATGTCATGTAGTTTGATGACGAAACGTCCGCAATCAACCATATAAGCTCGGAGAACAACTATAAATTAAAAATTTGTTACCCAAGGTACAATTTTTCAAAACCGGTCGTAAGGTGTTGGCAATTAAAAAACAAGAAACTTTAAGTAATTTGTTTAAGCCCGTAAGTTCCCGCACACACACATGTATATTGTGTGCTCACGTGATTAACGTGATTGGTTTTATCAAGCATACATATAATGTCAAGCTCTGTTCAACAAGAAATTCGTAAAATTAACCGTATATGCTCAGTGTTAACCATCTTGTACAGGTTCAGTGTCGATAGCATTCTGATGATAACTATCTGATACGGATCGACAAATTAGTTCCTTGGACATTGTAGTTAATCGGCGATAGCTAAGTGGGACCTATATTTTAGTTGACTTACAACACTTGGAATTAGTATTTTTGTTTGAAACATGCTTTGCTGATTCGGTACAAAGAGCATTGATATATTAAGACCAGAGAAAACTGTGAAGCATAAAGGCGCTGTTGAAGTTCAACGGTTCTGTTGCCAGATCAGATATAATCGAAAACAAATACAGTTTTGTGTTCCAACGCCTTTTACGTTGACTGCTTAGGCTTCAGCACACTCGAAGCCAAATTAAACAGCCCCTCGGCGTTTCACACAAACTTATCTGTTGTGTTTTTGGAGCGAGTTCCGGCTGACACAACACTCACGACTGAGAGAAGGCTTCGTTTTGTCTACAGCTCATTTTTATATATATGTACAATTAACCAACTAGATGAACGAAAGTGAAGCCAAGCTACTGAAGCCAAGCTGCTATAATGATTCAAATCGGCGAGCTATGTTCAATTGATGAAAAACGATCAATACTTCCGAAGCAGTGTGAGTTTTGACGTGCCTAGATTGAGCGACCTTGACACCTACCCCTGCGAAAAAAATGGACCTTCACCTTTGGTCTATGTACGCCTTGTTTCTTGGATTGATTTGAAATGGTTGGACCATTGTTCTACTTCGTGTTAGGTATCTTCTTTCTAGTGTCTCGTCTGTGCGATGTTGTTCAGCAAGACGGTTGTCGACTCTTTTCCTTTGTTCATTAGTGCTGATAGGTTCATTTTGTGAAACATGCGGTGCCAACGCATGGAAATCGTTATACTGCTTTCGTGAACCACGAGTTGCGTTTTTCTGTGAAGCATTAGCCTTAGAGCCACGTGGACCACCTGTACCGAAAACCGGTTCCTCTTTATAGTCGTTTGATCTTGTGAAATGGCCACGAATAAATTTGCTTTCTTTATAGTATCGAGAACGGTTTTCGCGACGATTACCTTGCTGCCTGCGTGGTTGTTCATTACGAGCGTTGATTGTTCTTGGAAGCCTAGCAGCGTTTGAAAAGACTGCGTTGAGAGTTGTATGCTTTATAGAATCATTGTCACTTTGAAGCGATTTGTTCCGGATATCGTAACCATGTTTGCGTATCAACTGTCGACTTGTTCTTGATGAAGAATTCGTCTGGCACACAGTTGCAGTTTTTGTTGAACACAGATCTTTCAAAGGCACACTAAGTAAATTTAGCCGTTCGATCCAATCCATTCCAAGCAAATTAAGTTTATCATGAGGAGTCAAGTAAACTAAACCAGTTGGTTGCTCACCATTGAAATCAATTTCACAAGTAAGTTGTCCGTCAATCCGCAGTGGTTCTCCAGAGGCATTTCTCACATTCATTTCCGTGGGATAGACTGTTGAGCAGCCAATCTGCTTCCACGTTGAGCGGGAAATCAATGTGACGTCTGAGGCTGTGTCGATTTGCAACGAAACGGTCTTGCCTTGCATTCTCACTGCGACATATTTGTCGTCTGCTTCCAAATCTGCTTTAAAGGTTCCCATTCGATTTCGGATTATGAAGACGGTTTGCGCCGGTTCGATAGTTTGTTCTGCAATGTGACTCTTTGTGACCAATGCGCTTTCACCTGCGGCACTTATAAGTTCTGAACTGACAATCTTTCGAATAGTGCCAGTCACCACAATTCCAACAGGCACTTTTGGGTTTCAATGGCTTTTTGGAGGACTTTGCGAATTACTGTGTGTTGCTGAGTTCCTGTACACTTGAGGCTCCATTTTCTGTCCGGCGTTTTCAATCAACTTGGTATCATGCTTAAGGTTCACCATTCTGTGACATTCGGCTGCTATGTCTTGAAGGGTCATTCCTGGCTCGTGCTCCAATTTGCTCAGAATTCTTGTTCGAACGTCAGCGTCTGCTGGTGGTTGAAGACTGCAAACGAACATCAAGCATTTGAACTGATTTGGTGTCATCGAACCGAGCTTGAATCTTTCACACTCTCGATTGATGATAGCAGCATGCGTAGTGTAGTCGTCTGTTTCCTTTTTCATCAGTTTGAGACAGTTGTAACGAATGCTGAATAAGAATGATTGTTCGCCAAAGATTGCCGTGAGTGTTTCAATGGTTCCGTCAAAGGTGAAGTCTCGAGCACATTTTGTAAGAATATAGTTAGTGTAACGTTCGTGCTTAACAGGACAAACTTTTCTCAACAATAGGCGAACAAGCCATGCATCACATTGACTCGCAAGTTCAACTCTAAAATGTCTTCGTATTTCTGGAACCGAGCATTGAATGTTGTTCCCGATATTGCATCAAAATGGAACTCTGTGATGGATGCTGCGATTGAGTCGATTGATTGTTGCTGTGTCTGTTCTTTGTGTACTTCTTTGATATTCAGCTTCTGAGAAACAGTTCAATGAGCTGCTCCTGTGATTTTTCGAACTGTGCTTGCTGTTGATGAAGTAATGCTTGCATTTGCTCAAAGCTGATAGCCATTTTCCCGTCGCCAAGTCTGTTGTGTTTTTGGAGCGAGTTCCGGCTGACCCAACACTCACGAAAGTGGTAGAAGACGACTGACAGAATGCTTCGTTTTATTTACAGCTCATTTTTATATATATGTACAATTAACCAACTAGATGAACGAGAGTGAAGCCAAGCTGCTATATTGATTCAAATCGGCGAGCTATGTTCAATTGATTAAAAACGATCAATACTTCCAAAGCAGTGTGAGTTTTGACGTGCCTAGATTGAGCGACCTTGACATTATCGTTTGCATCTCTATGCTCTCTTATGGTTTACCTTTCCGATACTAATTGTTTTGAACCACGAAACCCACAACACGATAAAACGCTAATTTGTCAAACGTGCTTTTTACGCACCAAACGGAGATAAGAGCACACGCCAACCTTTTATGGTAAAAAACATCTAAACACAATATTGTCCTCGACGCGTGTGTATCGGTTGCCAATTCAATCGATTTTGTGCTCATTTCAAGCTCTCACTATGTTCATCTCGTTTGACATACCTTAAGGAATGTTGCATCGTTTGATAGTAGTCACGTTAGTTAATCTGATCTTTTCCCCCGAGAATCGTGTCACTTGTAAGCTTCTCATTCTTCCTAAACCCACATTTACACGGGTTTGAGATTGTCTTCGTTTTGACGCTTCTTAATCATGTGATGCACCGTGGAGGGGATGTTGTACATATCACCAGGAGCCTCACACGCAACTGACAACTTTGACTTTCGCTCTCGGAATAGTCATTTTATAATCTTACTTAATCACTTGAAGTATATTTAGGCTCGATCAGCTTATGTATCAAATATTTGCCACTGTTACTTATTCCCGAATTCATTGAAATGAACGCATATTTTATCACACGAACCTTGAAGCATCAAACCGAATTCCGCTTTTATCAGAGCCTATTAGCAGCGCATATCCTCATTCTTAGATAAGGCTCAATACCACTACGACAGTATGAGAGTCGGACACTCTATGTACACCATAACTAACTGACATTTCACGGAACACGGTTAAGCATTTTGGTGTGATGCAATCGTTTTTTTGTTTGACAGAGAAATTTTCATTCAATAGAATCAGTTAAAAAGTATTGCTGAATAGGTTTGTGTAAACTACCATTAATTACACTCAATTATCCATTATAGACTTGTGAAATTGAACACTCTTTTAAGTTCATAATACATGGTATAACTTCTATCAGTAGAAACATTTTACTAATTATTAAATTTACATCAGCATGCGGGGCCTTCAAATCGGCCGTGCATACAATTAATTTATCCAAGGGTAAAATGCATCAAATATTTTCGGATCAACTGAGGTCAAATTTGGACGTGCACTTTAGAACGAAGTACAAGATACCGGGACTTCCAGTGAAACGTTTGGAACTAAAACTTCTGCTAGTAAACTGGATCGTATGTCAAACAATTAAGACAGACAAGAAAAATAGTTCAGTCGACAAATTGTAACTCGATGTCGGGACATGTTTATCATTTTTTAAATTTGTGGTGAAATTATTGTACCAGCTGAAAATTCGTGTGTACGAATAAAGTCAATTTCTTCTTCTTCTTCTTCAACCCTATTACGATAGCACCGTCTAGGGTGGATTGGTCATGTCTACAGAATGGAAAATGGTCGTATTCCGAAAGATCTACTCTATGGTAAGTTGCGATTAGGAAGTCGACCGTTGGCCACAGCGCACCTGCGGTACAAAGACGTTTGCAAAAGAGATATGAAAGCTCTTGGTATGGACCATGCAAGTTGGGAAGAACTTGTTCTTGACCGCTCACATTGGAGGCATTGTGTAATGCGTCGTCTGCAAGCTGGGGAGGAGCTGATACATCTCTTGGCTGCTGAACGCATTTCACGCCGCCGACGTGCAATTGACGCCCTACAACCGAGTTTTGAATATCATTGCTGCAGGAGAGATTGTTCCTCTCGAATCAGACTGTTTAGTCATTCGAAAAGCTGCAGAACATGAAAATTCATGCGTTTGTAATGTACATCCATGGTCGACATTGACCGAAGGTGATCAACAACAAATGTGCACCAACAACAAATTACACATTCATCAACTGTTTGTTTCAAAAATTCATTAAGCTTTGT
This sequence comes from Atriophallophorus winterbourni, assembly GCA_013407085.1. Taxonomy (NCBI): domain Eukaryota; kingdom Metazoa; phylum Platyhelminthes; class Trematoda; order Plagiorchiida; family Microphallidae; genus Atriophallophorus; species Atriophallophorus winterbourni. Next base: position 69,631 of record JACCGJ010016581.1, on the reverse strand, counting down.
GTCATTAATATTGCAGTGTTAACCTTTACTCCAAATCCTCTCTTCCATCGAATTAAAAAGACAATATTGATTTTTTCATCGGTTACCACTATCAGTTTGGAGCTGTAATCCCGTTTCCATAGATCATTGTTTAATTAAATTTACACGGTACACTTCTGGCATGTCGATTCGCATATTGTATTACAATCAACCAATCGATTGGAAGGATTTGCCCGGATTCTGGAGTATTCCTTTCCTCAAAACGTATACACCCTTATGCCATTTATATTGTTTTCTGATATGCATGGATCTCTTACAGATACAACCTTAATGATAAACCAAAGTTTCGAGCTACATTAAAATTCTATTTAGATATTTTCAAAAAGGGTTTTTTATACTTTTTTTGAATAATACATCTTCCTGACATGAACGATACAGGTGAGTATCGAGAACAGTTGAGTTCTCAAAAATAAGTCGAAATCCTGACGCAATGTTTCACCCGAAGTTCATTGACGCATGCTGCAAAATAGTTCAAATTTACATTTATATCTGAGAAATAGATGTGCTCGGATACGCAACCATGCAGTATTTCGGAACTTCGAAGGTAAGCACAACCTAAATGGATTTGCTATCGGTAGGAATATGTACACTGAAATCATGAGACATTTTTTAATAGCTGTCTAGGACCAAACAATATCTCAGCCCGTATGGAGTCTATGACTGCGCCGTACTTTATCTGACTCCAGGCTTTATGAGATAAAGAAATACAACTTCGGGCAATACAAAGTGGTGTGTTGCTCACATTCCCCGAAACAACACATCACTTTGGTCATCCATAAGCGCCTTGAGTGGTTGACCACGAATCACTATATGATTCTTCGTTTAAACATCGTGGTTCGCTGTACGAACCCCATGCAACAGTGGCATTCAAGTATAACTTCATTTACCATTTATCTGCTGTTTCAAGGCTCACTGAACCTAATCTTGCTGTCTCCACCTGATGACGGCAAAAAGCCAGAAACCGGTAGTGGTGTGTAAGTGCGGGGGATGTGAGCAACACATCACTTTGGTCATCCATAAGCGCCTTGAGTGCTTGACCACGAATCACTATGTGATTCTGTGTTTGAACATCGTGGTTCGTTGTACGAACCCTGTGCAACGGTGACATTCAGGTATAACCTTGTTCAGGCAATAAAATTCGAATTTATTCATAATCATCATTATTCTAATAAAGATCATCAGATCGTAAGATAACATTCGTTGCGTCACTGGTTCCGTAGTTGAAATAGTAAAACGATTTGTAATGTCTTTGATGAATAAATTGTTGCAGTCCGCTTACGGATTTGGATTGCGACTAAGCCGCACCATTTGCGATGTAATTTGTCAATAAACTTCATGTAAATCAACCAAACAGAATAAAGAAACGAAGCGTCTCATGTTGCGGATGGTGTAATGATTGATTGACAGCAAGCGATCCCGATACAACCCTTTGGAAGAAGTCAGTCCATTCTCAAGGTCAATAAAGTGAAATGGAATAACCGATTACATCTTGAAGTTAGTTTCGTGTGGGACAAAGCAAAAGGCCGCGATAGGTCGGATGAATACCGGATAACCGATTGGAATATTTTGATATATATCAAAGGCGACGTGGTGTTTAATTTTCAGTGGAATACAAATGGTGTAATTGAGCAGTATTGGATGATCGAAAGAGAATTTTGAAGCTGTTTCCATTCATTGAGCATGCTTATTCTTAACCCCTCATTCAAGTCCTACTCAATTATTCCAAACGTAAATGTTGTAACGTTGCTCTATGCGATGATACACGACGTTACACAATGGGTGCACTTGTGACTGCTCACGTTTGATATGAGGTGAGTGAGTGGAGAAGCTGGTAAACCGAAACATTTACATTCTCGCCTTGAAAAGAAAATTTTCCGAGCGAAAGACATTCTTATTTTCATCATGTTATACGCACTGAAGTTATATGTTGTTTATCTAGAACCTTGGTGATCACATTAGAGCGCTTTCGTGAATTTCAACGACTGTGGTAAACAAACAGCTTTGCAGTCATCCGAGCGTTAGTGCCGGAACACTTTTGTGCTTCGCCAAGCTCATCCAACAAGGCCATTTTGAAACTAGGTTAATCGATAAGTTTAAACAACACGACAAAATACCAAGCATTTCGTCCCAACATCAATCGTAGGGGAACCGTCACTATAAATAGGATGTTTATCTTCAAACACTATTCGACATTGTTAGCATAAACATGATTTGATTGATAGCAAGCGACCAACATTTTGTAAGATGGACGCATCAACGTCCCCAGTGTAAGCGAAAATTCCAAATCGCGTAACCCACAGTTCGAAATACGTTTTCATCATTATTTTGCGTTTGACATGAAGCGTAATCCACCCTTATCAACAACCAATTACATATCCTGAGAATTTGGTTCGACCAACAATAACATATGGCATTGAAAAACTACTGGATTTCTTAAATAGCTCATTTGCATGCCTTTCCATTACACACTCACAACGCACGAACGGATTTGTGCTGTTTGCACTCACCAGGTCGAGAGAATAGGATCAAGATCCGCATGCGCTTGAAACAGCGGAGGAATGGTAAACAAGTTGCGCTTGCATGCCACTGTTGGGTAAGGTTGGTACAATCCATCTCATGAGGCCACACTCATATGGACAGGGTTTAAATCAATGACCGTGAACGGGAAAACTCACTTGCATGCATTTCCATCAAACACACACACACACACTCCACGAATGGTATCGTGCTGTTTGCACTCATCAGGTAGGGACAGTAGGATGAGGATCCACATGTGCTTGAAACACTGGAAACAAGCGCAACTTGTTTAGGATAGTTCTTATTTCATCTTACAACTAAGGCAGTAGTATCGATTATTTTAACCTCGATCATTAGCACGTGACATCTTCACGGTCACGTTACTTAAACTGATTTCATGTCAAATCAAGCAACCCGTGTGATCTCCAGTTCAAGGTCAACGATCACATTCCCCCAAATCAAAATAAAAGTCATCATTTGGAATTGCAGGTGATTATTTTTTTGCATTTGTCTGAACAATAATGTCCAGGTTAATTATACGCGTTCGAAGCAGTCATGCTGAAATTGATAAGTAAAAAGAAAACAGTAATTAGGTGATCGAACTCATTTCATTATATGTACTATATAGCATTTTATAAGATAAAGAGAAATGATCTCCCTCAGATAATTATTCACGGACCATTCATCATATTTTGATCATTTCTTCAAAGTACTCCCTGAAGTTCGGCTTTCAAAGCTTGCTCATTCTATTGAGACATCGTCGCTGACACTCGTTCGCTATAGACAAGTAAACGGTCGTTTTCCAAAAGTTCTAACCAATAAATGATTAAAAATCTGGAAGTCAATCACCAAGTAGTCAACACTGACCGCTAAAATATAGGCTAATATTAGATTTAGCATATTCATTTTTGCTGCTATATTAATTATCACGATATATCACAACAACGCAAATGATAAATAAGAATCATTCTGCCATATTGGGGCTTCCGTCTCATTACTGACGACGAAAGAACTCCGCTCTTCTAATCCTTCGCCTTGAAAACCAAACATTAGGATTTCCATCTTTGTTAGCAATATCAATATCGGTATCTTATTTATTACTTGCAACACAACAAACAGCTTCATCATTATCATTAACAAGGTCATTTACATTATGCTACTGTTTAATAGGGCGATTAGAAAGATATACGATATTGAAATTCAGAGTCAAAAAGTAATTCAGTAACAAGCTCTCAAGGCTTACACCCGCATCATTTAACAACCATAGCTAGTGTCCAGTACTTTGCCGTCATCCGTTGGAGATAGTAATGATGTAGTTCAGTTTACCACTGATTCAAAACTCACTGAAGCTAATCTTACTCTCTTCACCTGATGATAGCTAACAGCCGATTGTCATTTGCAAGTGATATTAATGTGAGCACCAAAATATGTGGTCGTTAATCAGCGTCGTGAGTGCGGGACCCTGAATAATTTGTGTAATTCATATATTTGAACATCGTCGTTGATTGACGGCCAGAATTCAGTTGTGGTATATAAGTGAGGGGTGTGTGAGCATCACAATACATTGGTCATGTCTACAGAACAATCTCCTTCAACAGCAGGATCAAAAGCAAATTCATAATCACCATAGCCATTAAGATCGTGATAATCATTACGATTATCATCTTTATAACCACCTTCCTCCTCCTCCTCATTATCCTATCCACCACAAACCTTGTCGTTATTATTAACCTCATCATCACCATGAATAACATTATCCTCAACAACTTCATCATCATATGTATAACCACCTGTAACACCACCATCAATATGACTATCAGCGTCATAAACATTATCAACATGATAATCATCTAAGACATCGTAATCAATGATACCTTCATCATCCTCATCATCATCTACCACCACCTCCTCCTCCTTCTCCTCCTCCTCCTCATAATCATGATAATCATCATCATTATCAACATCATGATCATCCTCTTCATCATGATCATGATCATGATCATCTTCAACAACATCATCATCATCATGATCATCATGATCATCATCATCATCAACAACAACAATATCATGATCGTCATAATCAATCCCCTGATCCGGCAGTAAGCTATGGTGCTTGTAAAACATGTAGATAAGGATCTTTTTAAGTCGAGGCCCAGGACTGTATCTGCATATGTGTAGATATGATTCAAAACACACTAGCTGTACACAATTTATCCAACTGTCTCTGTACCGTTCATAAATTGTTTACAATTTCTCCATCGTTTTGAGTCATGCGAATACACATGGAAGTATCCATATCTGATGAGAACGAACAGCAAAAAACCAATCCTCTGTGTGTGTGTGTTATGGAACTATAAGCAAATGTGGATAATTTTGTTCAAGCGTGTACGTGTGATTGTACAGGTTGGTCGTGAACACCATATCTAAAAATGACTTCGCTATTCAGACCACAAACACGAAGATTGCCACACATTTACTTATTCAAAATGATTCACTAAATCGTTCGAGATAGAATAAATTCTGTTACAACCTACCTTCAAAAAAAGTTCGGGTTTGCACCTGAAATAATAAATTGAAAATAAATAAATAAAACGAAATTAAGTAAAAATGAACTGATATTCGATTTGTTCACACAAATCATTTATTGATTATGCAACGTCAACGATTTCTAGAACGAATATTCAATTTTTGTGTGAATGAAAAAAACCGTAAAATTGATTTCGTGTTGAGCATTGTTACCGAAATCCTTTAGTTGACGATATATCCATGATCTACATTTCAATGAAGTGTGAGTAGTGTTCACCGATGATAACGAACTATGATTGTGATGCTCACATCCCCATCCATTACACACCACTACCGGTTTCTGGCAGTTTGCCATCATTAGGTGGAGACAGTTAGATCTAGTTTAGTTAGCCTCGAAACAGTGGTAAAGTGGTAAATAAAAAATACTTGTAAGTCACTGTTACATAAGGTTCGTACAACGAACCACGATGTTCAAACACAGAATCACATATTGATTTGTGGTCAAGCACTCAAGGCGCTTATGGATGAGCAAAGTGATGTGTTGCTCACATCCCCCGCACTTACACAGCACCACCGGTTTCTGGCTGTTTGCGGTAATCAGCTGGAGACAATAAGATCTTGTTAAGGGATCCTTCAAACCTAGGTTCATTGTAAGAAACCTATACAATAGTGGCATACACGTATAACATTATTTGAACTATGATTGATTTTGCATACATAAACATCATTATCCTTGATGACAAACCACTTTATTTTGTCGGCACTTAATCTGTACTTTTGTAGGTTGAAGTTGTTATGCTAGAAATGCAGTCCATATCCATGACTAGACTCATTGAACATTCGACTTCTGCTCAAACCTTCGATTTTAGCTTAGTTCTGTTTCTCCTCACTGTTGGGATTAGAAAAACGCTAAGTCAAAATTTTATCCACTTATTGGAATAATGTCATATGCCTCTCGATAATCCCAAATCATGATGAAATTCAGGTTCCGTATTTATACCATGAGGAACCAAGAATACATTAGTTGCATCCGTGATGTGCTGCGATAATATTCAAAGTGGAAAAAACAATGTTACAAACAGGATAGTCTCCGAAATGCTGCCATCTTCGTAAATTTGTTGTGTACATCATCTTGATTATCGGATAATGTTTCAAATAGTTACAAGAATGAGCGGTGACTGATAGAAATCTTTCCGGCTCACTTTTGAAGGAAAAAGGCTTATAATTTTGTGACACTATTGTATGCTCAAAGTCTGGATCAGTAACGGGTAACAGTCATCATCGTTGACGTGAAGGTGACACTTGAAAATTTGTATCTGTTATCATCATAGCAAACGACAACTTCAGTGCTTGAAAGCAAATTTACATTACAAGCGAACTTATTTAACACAGCTGCATTCCAGTCAATAATAGTTGAAGGTACGTTTCACAGATAAGCATTGGATAAATTTGGTCGAAAACGGCACAACCGGAATTCTTGCTTGTTGCCACTCATCAAAATAGTACATTCGGATTCATATATTTTAATATTACTCCGACACTCGATACGCCGAAACTTTTTATTCGCAACTGGAAATTTGCCCATAAGTGCGGACTAAACTGAGCCACCCAAGCAGATCATTGCAGAACCGACGACCGTTTGTAATATTTTGCATCACTCAAATGACAGCATGACTGTTTAGTTGAAATCAGAACGTTTTAACGAATGCTATTAGAAGTCGAAAAACAGGACGGCTGGTTTCGTGTTTGTTGCTACTCATCCGGTATGCCTATTGGTGATGTGATATTCACTTCACTTCGATGTTGTGGTGCTTGCAAATATTTCACCTAGTGGTGGTTAAATCCTTATGTACAAGTTAAAATTTGGTATTATGCGATGATAAAATTAGGTCGACTTGAATGCATTTGAACGTCGTGATTATTTGTATTAGAAGAAATTATGAGTAGCTTTATTTTTATCAATTTTCCGCTTTTTCAAGTCTTAGTGAAGCTAATATATATTGTCCACCAGAGGACGGCAAACAACCAGAAACTGGTAGTGTTCTACAAATAAGGAGAAGTCAGCATTGAACAATCTTAGGCTATCGGTTTTTCGGACTATAAGGCGCACATGAAAACAATAAATTTTTACGAATAAATCGGCAGTGAGCCTAACATTCCGGTGCGCCTTTGTATGAATTGTGGAATTTGTCACATTATATATATATTATATATTATATATATATATATATATATATATATATGAACACCTACTTGTCTAATTACATTTGTTCTTTCAGTCGATAAAAGTTCAAAGGATCTTTATCTGGATCAATCCTAATTAAATTATTCCCAGATTAGAGACCAATGATGCCCAGTTTTGTAAAAAATTGTGTCCTGACCTCTCATATGTGCACACGTAAAGGCAACAAAGACGAAAACTTTACATTCTATAAAACCTGCAGCTTAGGGGTTCAAATACGCGAAAATATCCAAACACTCACCGTGGTAATGGTTGTGGTCTATTACACAGAAGGTTATAAAAGAAGTTAATTTTAATGATGTGTGTGGTCCGATTGATTATTAAATGCATATTACGATGTAAGCAAGTGAAAAAATACGTTCTAAAAATTTGAACATGTATGTGTGATTTACGGTTACTCACTATGTCCCCGAGGATGCGCTGTGAAAGTTTGAAATGGAATGATTTCAACATCACGAACAGGAAAAAGTATAAACAAAGAACAAATAAAATGAATCTGATCACGTCGAGGCGTTTGAACCTATCTGCCACATTCTATTGGATCTCAGAGTGCTTTTCCTCAAGCACACGATACCTGACTTGAACAACACACATTTCTTTTCATATGATCATGAATTCACTTGATTTATCCGGGCTAGCATCCTGGATAGCATCTCGCTTTACTCCGATATCATTAAGCAGACTGGCGTGCCATCCGCCAACATTAGCCGCTCGAACAATGCTTTTCAATGCATGTGCACTGAAGTACAGTTTCGCTAGACGGCAAAACCTGGACTATGGATGCAAGGCACGTACGAAAGCCGGGTGCACTTAAACAAAACAACAACAACCGGTTTGCTACTGTTGGTTTCATCAATTCGAGATTTGTTTAAGGGAACCTTGAACTGTGGAAAAGTAGGAAACAATGTTTGATCTTGAAAACACTATTAAACAGGGTTTTTCTAAAACCAACCACGGTGTTCAAATCCGGAATCAGAAATCGATGTTGCTTCAAGCGTTCAAGGCATTATTGGACGAACAATGTATTGTAAATGTAAAGTCCAATTTTCAAATATTTCAATTTTTAATGACATTATTCACATTATTCATTATTCTTCGTCTAATGACCTGAAAAACCGGTCGTGGTGTACAAATGCGGGAGACCTGTGCGCAATATTATAATTGTCGTCTTTAAACGTATATGGCGATTGACCAAGAATCATTTTCTGATTCTGAAGTTAGTCTGTTTTATGAACTTTATTAAACAGTGGCGTCTAAGTCCAATTTTGGTAACCATTCTTCCAACGTTTTAAGGCTAATTAACTACAATTTATTTGTTTGAGAAATGTGTACTCCCGAATCTTGGGAATGCTGAGGAGAATATTTGAGAGATTCTCTCGTGAAACGCTCCCCCGCGTTTTAAACACTTACATCTGTTCGACGATAGAATATATAATACCAGCTTAGGCAGCGCGGTTGCTTAAAGACATTGAATTTCTGGGTAAACTTCATCACCAGGCAACGAAGCTAATTGTTTAGATGCAGCACATTCCGTAACAGGAGAAAATGACCATGAGTAGATTAACCGATTTTACACAAAGAAGAGCAAGGGGCGACAGGATTCTTACATATAAATCCTGCGGATTGCTTTTTTAAACATAAAATATTGATTCTTGTTTCTTGAATGGGATTGTATAATCACCCGATACGCTGCGAGTGCAAGAACATGTTAGACTTGCGATACACATCCATGTTTGAAATCAACCAACGGAGTTCAATGTAACCAACACCATATGCGCTTCTAATGAACATAAATATACTGAGACTCGTGTCCACTGCATCCATAACGGACCGTCATTTTCAAAGATACATATTTGCGTGCATTTCATCACCCCTACACACACCACACATCCGGTTTCGGGTTGTTTGCACTCATCAGGAGGGACAGTATAATCACGATCCGCCTGCTTTGAAAGAATGAAGTGATAGTAAACGACGTACGATTGTAAACCACTGTTTTGTAAGCCTAGCATATATAGCCTGTTCAACTTTGTCATTATTTCAAAAACTTGGTACTGATTAGCAGTAACAAAACACTACGTGATGAATTCCAATCGCTCTCAATACAAATTGGTGCATAAAGTGAGAAAATGGTCTTTTATGATGCTTACCATGATTTTTAGGTACACCTTGAATGATTAAACAAATGGTTAGTTAATTCATGCTCATCTTTTAATTCAATTTATAAATTTCAAACTTAATATATTTTATAGGCCACATACCACGTGCAACTTTCTTGCCTGAATGAAAAATAAAAGATTATCATTAAAAATTTTCTAATCCGATATAATATTAAATGTATATAAAACTTTGTATATTTAAATGTTTATTTCTATTATTATTATTAATTCTTTTCTTATCCAGATTGTTTTCGAATTGCGTGGATTCGTTACAATGATTGCTTATGCTGAGATAAATTTGAAGTTATTTCATTACAAGTTATGATTTCTCTATACCATATATTAAAGATTTGATCTGCAGTACTGACTGCGTTACCCACAAAATTACATATATTGTATTTACTTTACAACATTTTGTAAATATGTTAGCGTGTCTTTCGACGAACCTCCTTAAAGCCGATATACTATTGTAGTTGGCCTCATTCGGTCGATGTCGACCAATGATATAAATCAGAAGAGCATGGTTGTTTTGTGCTGCATAGCATTTCGAATGACTAAACAGTCCGATTGGTGATTCAAAATCTCTTCATCTCAAAATGCATGCAAATGAATATTTTGGTTCATTGTTATGGGTTTAACCCCATTAAACATGTGTTTGGACACATGTAATTGAACAGATTGGTCGTACCTGCCTTATCCAACAGTGACATACAAGCACTCCTTGTTTACCATTCCTCCACTATTTCAAGCGCATGCGGATCCTGATCTTACTGACTCTACCTGATGAGTGCAAACAGCACGAAACCGGTCGTGGGGTTTGTGTGACGAAAAAGCATGCAAATGAATATTTTGTTTCATGGTTATGGGTTTAACCCCATTAAATATGTGTTTGTACACGTGATTTAGCAGGTTGGTTGTGTCCACCATATTCAACTGTGAAATACAAGCGCAACTTGTTTATCATTCTTCCATGCGCACGAAACCGGTTGTGGGGTGTGAGTGTAATGGGAATGCATGCTAATGAGCCTTTTTTCATGGTCATGGGTTTATACCCAATCTACATAAGCGTGCGCTCATGTGATTGAACAGGCTAGTTGTACCAAACTTATACAACAGTGACATAGAAGCGTAACTTGTTTAGAACAAAATGTACTTCAGAAAAACTAGATTGCGACCCTAATAACAAATTTTATATATATTACTTACCCATTTCTGCAAATCGATAAAAAGAATGTAAATAATTTTTTATATACATGTCTTAATTTTAATTATTGATTTAAAACATTTAGAAGCGGGTTATAAAAAATTGCAATTTCACAATTTCAATGAATGAAGACATTCTGATATCTCAATTTTGATCGAACATCATTGGCCAAGCACCAATTCTAGCGAACGTTATCGGTTCGAATGAAATGAGATATATAAACATATTTATTTGTTTACCATAAGTCTACAATTCATGATCTACTTATCGTAAACAAATTTGCTATTTATGCGAACAATGTATTAAGGGTATGAAACAGAATTTTGTTCAAAATATCTTCTTTAATTTCGCCTATTCGGTTTTATAATTTATTAATTTATTACAAGTTTTAAGGTATTAATTTTGTTATCGTTTAGTTTTTTGAAAGTGTTTATTACTATTCATCCCATTGAATATAGTTGAATTTTGAAATAACTGTGTCGAGAGCAATTTGGCTCCATTTGTTTTGGCTATTACGATTCAGTCCCGTTGTGGCTTTTAAATTGCAATTGTAGTACCTTTGTAAATCCGACGGTCTTTTGAATTTGGATGGCCTACGATTGCTCACCCCTTGGACGTTAGATTTGGTTTGAATTTAAATTTGAATTTGAATTTGCTTATTCACTACCATCTCTCAACGTACAACAGACAAACAAATTTGGAATACATATATACAATGCGGCAAAGATTTCAAGATCTAAAACACAATTATATTTATTTTACGGATTGATTATTTGACTTAAAGTGGTGAAATATTGTAACACAACTTCGATTAACCACAGAAAACGATGTATTTGTTACGAAAATATTCCGAGGGGCATCGTGAAGTACTTTGTTAGTTATCTTGGATTGAACCCCATCTCTACATATAATTTGGCTTATGTGTTTGAACAGTTTGGCCGTAACAAACTTATACAGCCGTTTAACTTGTTTAATCAATATCACTTGAGACTCAATAAAACAATATCCAAGATTTAGTGAAGTAAACGGGAGTAGCTAAAACGCTCTCAGTAATTCAGTTACAGGTTCGGATTAATAAATCTGCATGCTTGCATTTGTGGTGCTTCTGCTGGAACAGTGGCCCGAACAAATTTCGAAAGAATATCAAATTAGCATATTTCCATGTTGATATAACCACGAGTATTGACCAACACCGAGGCATCCAGCATCAATCATTCATTGTTTCATCTCAAATTTGATTCAATTGGCCAGAACAAGTTGTTGAGGCTAAAGAGCTTCAAAGTAACAGATGCGCACGGAACGCATTCTCAGACAACATGATCCCCGATTTTATACAGATTTATCTGTGAAATTTAACTATTGTTTCGATCGTATCACATCGCGACAACTTTTCTGCTAATTGTTAAACACACCATGTAGATAGTCTGATAATTGATCCATGGACGCCATGTATAATTGTGGTAAACTTTGCACATCATAACCAGAATTATTATCCAGAATCCTGATCGTAGTGCCCCGAACTGTTGAGTGCAAACATCACGGAACGGGTCGTAGGGTGTGTGAGATGCAAATGCGTACAATTGAACATTTTTATTCATAATCATTGGTAATACGTGCGATTTGGCATATGTGATTGAACAGTTTGGTCGTATCAACTGTATCCAGCAATAGCCTACAAACGCAACTTGTTTTTTTATCCATCTCTTGTTTCAAACGTATGAGGATCGTGATCTTACTGTCCCTACCTGATCAGTGCCAACAGGGCGATGCCGTTCTTTGGAGATTGTGTGTGGGATGCAAACGCATCCGAAACAGAATTATTATCATATTCGCTATCAGAGAATGGTAAATCTAGTGATTAATTTATTCCTATTGCTTTGTAGTTTATTCGATTGAAAGACATTGTAAAGTATTTCCATGATAGACAATGCTACATATGATTTGAGACAGGAGAAATTTAAGTTTCGACTCACGTTGTTGAACTAAAATATAAAAATATAAAAAATCAATGTCAAATGTTTCAAAAGTCAACAGCGTTTAGAAATTACATGAATATACAAGAAATATAAGTTCTTTCATTAGGTGTCATCAATGCTCATTAGTACTATATCCCTATAATATTTAAAGAAATTAACAAATCAAATAACTGTCTAACGTTATGTCAAGTTTCCTCCTGGAACTTATTTCTCTAGCTTGTCTTCTGCACAAAAAATATGGACTGTGCTTCTTACAAGTCGTATAGGGCACAAGATGCGAAGGTATTTATGTGTTATTGGCACCAAGCTGCAATAGATATAAATTTCATGGCCATTTTAAACTAAAATTGCACTTCTTGAACATATTCACCCCGACATTAGATGAAACCAAAAACTGATAGTTTGAACGAATCCCGAAGTAGTAGTATTTGGCTGGAATTATTGTCCACGTTTGATTGTGTGGCCAGTAACGTGTTTGGATGTTACTTGTTTGACGTTGATAATATAATGGCAAATGCCAGGTATGGAAACAACTATTTTCATGTTTTGGCTGTGAAATCTGAGGTGGATTGATTTTTAATATCTATGAGATTGTTGCTGTTAGAATAAAGATTCCATTGAAATGTAGGTTGAAGTAGCAGTTAATATACGCTGAAGGCTAATGAGATTGTTTTGTTTTAATCAAGAATCTAGAATTTGCCGATGGAGTGATTTGTAATAAACTTGAAAACATACGTTCTTCAAAGTTATTTACTTATTTTCCATTGTAAATTTTCAGTGTACAAATTCGAGTTGGTTAGATTCTAAAAATTAAAATTGTCAAGGCTCACTAAGTTTGATCGTACGGTATCCACCTAAAGACTACGAACAGCCAGAACCCTGTTGTGTCATGTAAGTGCGGGGATGTGAGCACCACACGACACTAAAGTTTAATACATTCACGAAGTTTAGTTCAACGGTATTCGAATGTTTATGTTTATTTTCTAAAATAGTTCGAGATTATGTTCTATATACATCATTATAATCATTTGTAAGGTTTCATAATCTAACACTAACCGAGCTGCATGTTCACGCCTGAAAGAGAATTGAGTTGAAAAATATGGTAGATAATATGAAAAGCACGATGATCAAAATGCGAATGATCGAAGCAAAAAATATTGGAACTATGTCACAGAAATCCATGACTCACCCGACGGCAGTATACCTTAAAATATAAAATGCATTTGTAATATTTTTAAACCTGATCAATATTTTCTTAATTTTGTAAGTTGTCTGCTATAGCGTGAATCAACAAATTTGTTTCTTTGAATCTAAAACATTCGTCTTAATTGGTCAGACAAAAAATGCAGTAAGCGAATGACAGTTGAAACCCAGTTTCTTATAATTATTAACAGTTGTGTTTTTCGAGGATTAAATCAATACATCTGAAGCAAATTTATGCACAGCATTGGAGAACCTCTGCTAATAAAAAGCCCCAGCTATTATTTTCCCGAAAATTGCTGTTATCTAATATCAGCAGATTGCAGTATCTAATATCGCAGTAGAACAATATGAATGTTATGTGTTGCTCACATCCCCGAACTAAACCTAATCCTACTGTCTCCACCTGATGACGGCAAACAGCCAGAAACCGTTGGTGGTGTGTAAGTGCGGGGGATGTGAGCATGATATTACTTTGGTCATCCATCAGCGCCTTGATTGCTTGACCACGAATCACTTTTTTGATTCTGTGTTTAAACATCGTGGTTCGTTGTACGAACAGAAGCATTAAAGTTTGAATGTGAATGTTAATTATGCTACAAATATCGGCTGACATCTTTACCATTTCAATATTTGTTGAAGAAACATGTTGTGAATTCTATTTTGATATATTTGCCACATTGTGCGGCTTTGCTAGCAGCACAAATTCCTAGAAAAGTTTATTCCATAGGTTTGTAAACAAAAAAGTGACGCACTTAAAATAGTAACAAATTTTAAAAAATCTATTCGCTGCAAAAATGATCAAAACCTATCCCTCTATTTCAGGTAATAATATACAGTCGTAGCAAACTTACTTCCTGGTCCTGTTATGTACATGGTGATTAAAAAGAAATATATCTTGTATTGTATTTGGAAAGAATAGATGAATATTATCTGCAAATAACCATCATATGAGTCCAGTTCTGGACAAAAGCTACTAAAATACCGTATTTTGTGCTATTCAAATATACAAGTATTCGAATAATTTATTAATTTATTTTCATATTGCACCGCATGTGTCCAAATCGTTAACACTAAGTGATTTAAATAAGCGGGGCCAAGTCTTAGCCAACAATAACTTTGTGATTCTCACTATAAACATTGTGTAAATGCGGCTTTTATGTAAAACGCTTTATTAATGTTTATTGTTCTGTTGACAACAAATGAATATATAAATGGATATTTATATATTTATATAGATATTTAAGTAGATCGATAGATAGATGGATGCAGAGATAGTTATATAGATACATAGAGAGATAGATAGATAGATAGATAGATAGATAGATAGATAGATAGAGAAAGATAGATAGATAGATAGATAGATAGATAGATAGATAGATAGATAGATAGATAGAGGGATAAATCGATAAATAGAGAGATAGGAAGATATATATATATATAGAGAGAGAGGGATAATTAGATCAATAGATAGATAGGAAGATAGATAGATAGCTAGATAGATAGGTAGATAGATAGATAGATGGATTGATAGATGGGTAGATAAATGGATTGATGTATGAAAGGATAGATAGTTTTATATATAAAGGAATATATATATATATATATTCTGCACTCAGAGGTTGTTTCTTTAAGTAAAACTATCAATTGTCTTTACGTTAAAATTTTAAATAGGTTATATTCTAGAAAATTAAACTTTTCAAGGCTCACTAATCTTGATCTTACTGTAACCACCTAACGACGGCAAACAACAAGAACCCGGTTGTATCATGTAAGTTTGGGGATCTGAGCACCACACTAAACTGAACTTTCTATACTTTCGCGAAGTTTAGTTCAACATTAACCGAATATTTATGTTTTATTCTCAAATAGTTCGATAGTATGTTCTATATACATCAATAAAATCGTTTGTAAGGATTCATAATCTAACACTAACCATAGCGAGTGCCCATACCTGAATGAGTATTGAGTTGAAAAATATGATAAATAATATGAATAGCTCGATTAACAAAATTCGAATGATCGAACCGAATGTATTAGAACTGTCACAGAAATCAGTGACTCACCCTGAGTCATTACACCTTAAAATATAAAATGCATTTGTAATAATTTTAAACCTGATCAATATTTTCTCAATTTAGTAAGTTGTCTGCTATTACGTAAATCAATAAATTTGTTTTCTGAGGATGGAATAAACAAATTTGGTTATTTATCTTCAGGTTAAGTTGGGATTTTATTTTTTTCAATAATTTGAAGTTTCACTTAGCAAAGGAGACAAAAAATGATTTTGCCATATAATTGTGCAAATAATTTCTTTTAACCCATTCTGATTATCGATCACGTCTTATTACTCAAGGTCATTTGGAAAATATTTATGTTCAATATAATTACGGAATAATTTGTTTCCGGTACTTTCGAGCGAATCATACACCCGACCATTTAATTTTCATGTAAGCTCATGGATAATATCGTCATTTCAAGATCAAGAAAGCTTGTTTTTCTGTTCCTTTCAATCGTTTAGTCAGAGTGAATAAGATGTTGGAACTTCAATAATTTTGCGGATTCTTGTTGGACTATTATTCTCATTACTCTCAATCGATAGGTCACATATTTAATAGACATTGATTGATTTATTCAAGTAAATTTCTGTTGGATTAAAAGAATTATGACAGCTAAGATAAGTGAAAAATACCCTCTATCCCATCACCAAAGCGCAGTCAAATTGACACTGTTAGCAAACACATCGCTTTTCGTCTCATGTGACTACTCAGTGAAGACGTTTATATCAGGATGAGCAATAGTAATATAAATACTCTAGCATATTTGATACTACAACAAAAATGTTTCATTGAATTTATTATACTCGTCTTAATTGGTCAGACAAAAAATGCAGTAAGCGAATGACAGTTGAAACCCAGTTTCTTGTAATTATTAACAGTTGTGTTTTTCGAGGATAAAATCAATACATCTGAAGCAAATTTATGCACAGCATTGGAGAACCTCTGCTAATAAAAAGCCCCAGCTATTATTTTCCCGAAAATTGCTGTTATCTAATATCGCAGATTGCAGTATCTAATATCGCAGTAGAACAATATGAATGTTATGTGTTGCTCACATCCCCGAACTGAACCTAATCCTACTGTCTCCACCTGATGACGGCAAACAGCCAGAAACCGTTGGTGGTGTGTAAGTGCGGGGGATGTGAGCATGATATTACTTTGGTCATCCATCAGCGCCTTGATTGCTTGACCACGAATCACTTTTTTGATTCTGTGTTTAAACATCGTGGTTCGTTGTACGAACAGAAGCATTTAAGTTTAAATGTGAATGTTAATTATGCTACAAATATCGGCTGACATCTTTACCATTTCAATATTTGTTGAAGAAACATGTTGTGAATTCTATTTTGATATATTTGCCACATTGTGCGGCTTTGCTAGCAGCACAAATTCCTAGAAAAGTTTATTCCATAGGTTTGTAAACGAAAAAGTGACGCACATAAAATAGTAACAAATTTTAAAAAATCTATTTGCTGCAAAAATGATCAAAACCTATCCCTCTATTTCCACTAATAATATACAGTCGTAGCAAACTTACTTCCTGGTCCTGTTATGTACATGGTGATTAAAAAGAAATATATCTTGTATTGTATTTGGAAAGAATAGATGAATATTATCTGCAAATAACCATCATATGAGTCCAGTTCTGGACAAAAGCTACTAAAATACCGTATTTTGTGCTATTCAAATATACAAGTATTCGAATAATTTATTAATTTATTTTCATATTGCACCGCATGTGTCCAAATCGTTAACACTAAGTGATTTAAATAAGCGGGGCCAAGTCTTAGCCAACAATAACTTTGTGATTCTCACTATAAACATTGTGTAAATGCGGCTTTTATGTAAAACGCTTTATTAATGTTTATTGTTCTGTTGACAACAAATGAATATATAGATGGATATTTATATATTTATATAGATATTTAAGTAGATCGATAGATAGATGGATGCAGAGATAGTTATATAGATACATAGAGAGATAGATAGATAGATAGATAGATAGATAGATAGAGAAAGATAGATAGATAGATAGATAGATAGATAGATAGATAGATAGATAGATAGATAGAGGGATAAATCGATAAATAGAGAGATAGGAAGATATATATATATATAGAGAGAGAGGGATAATTAGATCAATAGATAGATAGGAAGATAGATAGATAGCTAGATAGATAGGTAGATAGATAGATAGATGGATTGATAGATGGGTAGATAAATGGATTGATGTATGAAAGGATAGATAGTTTTATATATAAAGGAATATATATATATATATATTCTGCACTCAGAGGTTGTTTCTTTAAGTAAAACTATCAATTGTCTTTACGTTAAAATTTTAAATAGGTTATATTCTAGAAAATTAAACTTTTCAAGGCTCACTAATCTTGATCTTACTGTAACCACCTAACGACGGCAAACAACAAACACCCGGTTGTATCATGTAAGTTTGGGGATCTGAGCACCACACTAAACTGAACTTTCTATACTTTCCCGAAGTTTAGTTCAATATTAACCGAATGTTTATGTTTCTTTTCTCAAATAATTCGATAGTATGTTCTATATACATCAATAAAATCGTTTGTAAGGATTCATAATCTAACACTAACCATAGCGAGTGCCCATACCTGAATGAGTATTGAGTTGAAAAATATGATAAATAATATGAATAGCTCGATTAACAAAATTCGAATGATCGAACCGAATATATTAGAACTGTCACAGAAATCAGTGACTCACCCTGAGTCATTACACCTTAAAATATAAAATGCATTTGTAATAATTTTAAACCTGATCAATATTTTCTCAATTTAGTAAGTTGTCTGCTATTACGTAAATCAATAAATTTGTTTTCTGAGGATGGAATAAACAATTTTTTCATTCATCTTCAGGTTAAGTTAGGATTTTATTTTTTCAATAATTTAAATTTCACTATGCAAACGAGACAAAAAATGATTTTGCCAAATAATGCTGAATGCTTTTCATCTACGAAGCATCCGTCGTATGTTGAACATATCGTGGATGGACAGTGACTAATGCTGAAGTGCTTTCCAAAGCTGGTCTACAGGGCATGTTCACCCGATTGCGACAGCGCCGCCTGCGTTGGAAGCGAATATTCGCTTCGCTTCGCCATGGCGAAGTGCATTTCGGATATTCGCTTTGATACTATTCGCCATTGCGAAGGGCAGTAAGGGTACTTCGAAAATTCGCTTCGCACTTCGCTTCGCTCCAAAATAGTGACATTCTTTATTGTCTGATTCCGAAAGCTCTACTCTGTGGTGAGTTGCAATTAGGAAGTCGACCATTGGGCAGACCGCACTTGCGGTACAAAGACGTTTGCAAAAGTGATATGAAAGCTCTTGGCATTGAGCCGGCGAGCTGGGAAGAACTTGCTCTTGACCGCTCACTTTGGAGGCATTGTGTAAAGCATCGTCTGCAAGCTAGGGTGGAGCAGATACAGCTCTTGACTGCTGAACTCAGATCACGCCGCCGGCGTGTAACTGACGCCTACAACAGAGTTCTGACTATCGTTACAAGCGCTGCGGGAGAAATAGTTCCTCCCGAATCGGACTGTTTAGTCATTCAATAAGCTGTAAAACATGAAAATTCATCTGATTGTGATGTACATCCATGGTAGACTTCGACCGAAGGAGGGCAACAACAAAAATCTCTTTTAATAAATTCTGATTTATGATCACGTCTAATTACTCAAAGTCATTTGGAAATTATTTATGTTCAATATAATTACGGAATAATTTGTTTCCGGTACTTTCGAGCGAATCAAAAATATGATCATTTTATTTTCTTGTAAGCTCATGGATAACATCGTCATTTCAAGATCAAGAAAGCTTGTTTTCAATCGTTTAGTCAGAATGAATAAGATGTTGGAACTTCAATAATTTTGCGGATCCGTGTTGGACTATTATTATTATTACTCTCAATCAATAGGTCACATATTTAATAGACATTGATCGATATTTTCAAGTAAATTTCTGTTGAATTAAAAGAATTATGACAGCTAACATAAGTGAAAAATACCCTCTATCCCATCACCAAAGCGCAGTCAAATTGACACTGTTAGCAAACACATCGCTTTTCGTCTCATGTGACTACTCAGTGAAGACGTTTATATCAGGATGAGCAATAGTAATATAAATACTATAGCAAATTTGATACTACAACAAAAATGTTTCATTGAATTTATTATACTCGTCTTAATTGATCAGACAAAAAATGCAGTAAGCGAATGACAGTTGAAACCCAGTTTCTTGTAATTATTAACAGTTGTGTTTTTCGAGGATAAAATCAATACATCTGAAGCAAATTTATGCACAGCATTGGAGAACCTCTGCTAATAAAAAGCCCCAGCTATTATTTTCCCGAAAATTGCTGTTATCTAATATCGCAGATTGCAGTATCTAATATCGCAGTAGAACAATATGAATGTTATGTGTTGCTCACATCCCCGAACTGAACCTAATCCTACTGTCTCCACCTGATGACGGCAAACAGCCAGAAACCGTTGGTGGTGTGTAAGTGCGGGGGATGTGAGCATGATATTACTTTGGTCATCCATCAGCGCCTTGATTGCTTGACCACGAATCACTTTTTTGATTCTGTGTTTAAACATCGTGGTTCGTTGTACGAACAGAAGCATTTAAGTTTAAATGTGAATGTTAATTATGCTACAAATATCGGCTGACCTCTTTACCATTCCAATATTTGATGAAGAAACATGTTGTGAATTCTATTTTGATATATTTGCCACATTGTGCGGCTTTGCTAGCAGCACAAATTCCTAGAAAAGTTTATTTCATAGGTTTGTAAACAAAAAAGTGACGCATATAATATACTAACAAATTTTAAAAATCTATTCGCTGCAAAAATGATCAAAACCTCTCCCTCTATTTCAAGTAATAATATAAAGATGTAGTACACTTACTTTCTGGTCCTGTTATGTACATGGTGATTAAAAAAAATATATCGTGTATTATATTTGGAAAGAATTGATGAATATTATCTGCAAATAACCATCTTGGGCGTCAAGTTCTGAACAAAAGCTATTAAAATACCGTATTTTGTGCTACTTAAATATAGAAGTATTCGAATAATTTAATAATTTATTTTTATATTGCACCGCATGTGTCCAAATCGTTAACACTAATTGATTTTAAATAAGCGGGGCCAAGCCTTAGCTAATAATTACTTCATGACTCTCACTATAAACATAGTGATAACTTTCATAACATATGTGTGTAAAAGTGGCTTTCATGTAAAACGTTTTCTTGAATGTTTACAGTTCTGTTGACAACGAATGAAGAGATTGATATATATATATATATATATATATATATATATATTGATATATATATAGATATATATAGAGATAGATATATAGATAGATAGATAGATAGATAGATAGATAGATAGATAGATAGATAGATAGATAGATAGATAGATAGATAGATAGATAGATAGATAGATAGATAGATAGATAGATAGATAGATAGATAGATAGATAGATAGATAGATAGATAGATAGATAGATAGATAGATAGATAGATAGATAGATAGATAGATAGATAGATAGATAGATAGATAGATAGATAGATAGATAGATAGATAGATAGATAGATAGAAGATAGATTAGATAGAGAAGATAGATAGATAGGATAGATAGATAGATAGATAGAAGTAGATAGATAAATAGATAGATAGATAGATAGATAGATAGATAGATAGATAGATAGATAGATAGATAGATAGATAGATAGATAGATAGATAGATAGATAGATATTTAGATAGATAGATGTATTGACAGATGGATGGATGGATAATTTAATAGATAAATGAATATATATATATTCTTAGTGCTAGAGGGTAGATCAATGAGAGGATGTTCAATTGATGGATTCTTAGATAGGAATAAAACATTTTCCTGCTCCATATGCGCTTCCATCAAGAAGATTTAAAAATGCAATATTCTGCACTCAGCTGTTGTTTCTACTATTAAAACTATCTATTCACTCTATTCACTATTCTGATGTCAACCTCTGATTTTCTCCTTAGTGTGATAAGTTTCGGTGCGAATCGAAAGAGAATTTTGCATAATAATCGAGGTGAACGCTTCAAAAACTTACGAAAATCATCTGCACATAAAACAAATAGATTAATGAATAAAAGAAGTTTATACAAAAACATTTGAGACTTTATCGCTTTAAATAAGTCTGTTTGATTAATGTCTCATCTCGCCTCTAGAACCACTCTTTGTGGTCAGTGGTTGACTATTAACACTGAAGTGTGAATTATCCCGCATTTTTCTCTTATAATAGAACGAAAGTTTTAAACAAAATTCCTCATCAAAAATTCAAATAATAATAAATTTATTTTCGGCTCATTCTCTTTCTAAATTTTTATAAATATTGTGATCCGTTTTGTGTGAAGATCAATTTAGTTACCAGTATGTCACACATTTCCAAATGTTTAATTTCATTCAGAGTCATTCAAAAATCCCAACAAATTTTTGTAATAACCTGTCACGTGTTGATCAATCTCAAAATATTCGCTAAATTGACAATATTTTATCGAATTCTTGTCAACTAAAGGCACCTTAAGTACAACGTTCTTCGATGTTTGTAATTGATGCAGTCAATTAACCCAAGACCATACTAAGCTATTCATATCACTATAAATCTAGCCGCATTTGATCCGAATTATTCGAAACATGAAGTTCAAGTTTGAAGTGAACATCATTATAAGCAACTGAAATTAAGGACTCGTAAGTGTGTGAAAACGAGTTTATCTCGAATAACGCCTAGCTATGGGTATTGCTTCAGGTTGAATGAGCTATGAATTTCCTGTTTTTATCCGAATGTGAACTCAATCAAAACGCGGTCTTCCATTCCTAGTAATAAGTGCTCTGCATTATTTTCCATGGTCACGCGGGCTAATATTACACGAAAAAAATATACGTATATAAAAAGGAACCATTTTAGCATTTAATTTCTGATTTATTTTCTGTTGTGATTTTACTTAATTTGTAGTAAGTAGTCTATTTTAAGTAAATATGGTTACTCACAGACGGTAGAGTCCTCTGAAATGTGCAATAAAATTCGTTAATAGAGAGCAATGGAATGGTGGTTTTTCCGAAACGTTACAAACGAATAAATGAATGAATTATTCGAGGATTATAATACACTTTATTTTGAAATTCTATAAACGTTAGTTAATTTAAAGTCGGAAGTCTGTGAAATTAGTTTTGTATAAATTATGTATAACTTAACAAGGATCGCTTGTATGCCACTGTTGGATAAGGCTGGTACGGCTGGTATGCAAATGAATATTTTGTTTCATCGTTATGGGTTTAACCCCATTAAACATGTGTTTGGACACATGATTTGAACAGGTTGGTCGTACCAGCCTTATCCAACAGTGGCATACAAGCGCTACTTGTTTACCATTCCTCCACTGTTTCAAGCGCATGCGGATCCTGATCTTACTGTCCCTACCTGATGAGTGCAAACAGCACGAAACCGGTCGTGGTGTGTGTGTGACGGAAAAGCATGCAAATGAATATTTTGTATGTCTTAAGTTCAATTCGATTGCAGCAAGTTTGTTAGCGTGTTTCCTATTTTAGGTTTCCGGCTATTTTTATGCAACAATATGATTAGTTATTAGTAGCCTTGTAACTGTGGTTAAATGTTAAGCATTCTTATTGATTAGAGCGATCGTACGATCGTTCACACTTCTGGGCTGTACAGCTAACACTGTGCTAAATTGATTTACCACAGGTAGTGAGTTGCGTTGCTAGACGTGCTGGGGTCTCACTGTAATTTCTGTTTTGGTTCTCATATATGTATTTCCCTGAACCACCTGAGCGTAACTGAGCCCGCGTGCACTTGATAACTGGCGACTCTTTGCCTGGATCAGGCTTGTGTTTTCTATACACACTGTCCACTATTGAAAAAGACTCAGGCTAATGACCACGGTGTTCTAACAACGAATTACACGTCGTTTCAAATGAGGCACGTTGATAAATAGATGAGTGTGGTTTTGCACAGACGTCAATCATTAATATAACACACACACAGGTTCTAACTGTTCAGGGTTTAATAATCGACATCGTACGCGTGAATTCCAAAGCCTTGACACATTGGAAAAAGGGTAAATAGAGTTTTGCCTTTGGAAATACAGATTCGATACGATACGATACGATACATTCCTTATCGATCGCTGAGACGCTTACGTTTTTAAAAATTGAAACATTAAACAAAGAGAAACACGTGATCAGATGATCTGATTTTTCGGATTTGTTTCCGTTGTTTGAGGTTAAAGTGAAGAGGCGTGCAACCAAAATAACAATTCACTCGATTTTCGCAATCGAACTATTTTCATGCTTTTCAAATTAAATCAGGAGATAACTCTGAGCTATATTGCAAGGGGCACGGCATATTTGGCGACTGAGTACATTCTTACTTTATAACAATAAACTCTGTTAGCTGATTACAGATCACATCAGAAAAAATCTATTCAGAAAAATAATGGTAGCATTTTACAGCAAAGAGACGGTAACTGGGTAAATTAATTATTTACACAGTAGTATTTTATATCCACAATAAGATTAATACAATCAAGTATATTATCTGAACTTTAGAAAAACAAAACTCGATTTAAATCGTCAAGAGATTGAATTATTTTAACGAAATCTCGGAGTATATTATTTTAAATTATTTCAGCGAATTCGAAGTATCAATAAGATATTGTTTAATTTACCGTGCATATGTGTGTGTCCTGAAGTAAGATTAACAAATGGATGCAAATTAATAACGAAAGTTTGAAGGTCACGAATGGATCAATAGTAATTCATTTTTAAATAAATTGTCGATATTATTCACCACCGTAAATGGGCATAAAATTTAAATTTCAGAATTTTTTCAAACTGTTGTGGTCAATTCGCTAAATTTGAAAATATTCGAACATAATTTGAATTCAAATTAAATAATTCGACTCGAATTAAATCGAATGAGGAAAAATAAACTTTGGGAAAATAGCTATATCTTAACTGGTACATAACGCCGGTGAAAGAAGGATGCACACGATATAAGACCAACCGTTATTCTTGTTTTAATCGAAAGCGAACTCTAACAAATTTTCCTATATTTTTAATAAAAATTGTTATTTTATTGTTTGATTCTTATTTCACTGTGTTTTAGAATACATTTAAAATATAACAGTGTCCATTAAATCATTTTGAGTAATTGCAAACAATTTGAGTAATCAAAGTTCCTATATTGGTTTATTTATTATGTGATGTCAAACGAAATGTTTGACATGGAAGCATAAGAATAACAGAATTTTCTACAAGTTGCGCTTGTATGCCACTGTTGGGTAAGGTTGGTACGATCAACCTGTTCAATCGCATGAGCGTTGGGAAGGAGATGCATGCAAATGTGTTTAATATTTATGATCAAGGGTTTTAAACCCAGTCTACATGAGTGGGGGCTCATGTGATTGAACAGGTTGGTCATACCAACCTTACCCAACAGTGACATACAAGCGCAACTTGTTTACCATTCTTCCACTGTTTCAAGCGCATGCGGATCCTGATCCTACTGTCCCTACCTGATGAGTGCAAACGGCACGAAACCGGTCGTGGGGTGTTTTGTGTGAAGGAGATGCATGCAAATGTGTTTTATAGAATTTCTACAATTGTAAACAGGAAACTTACGGTGATTAGGGTGAACTGTAAATTTTTAAACAGTGTTATAATTATAAGAAATATATAAACTATATCAGCATGAAACTTTGAGAAATTAAGAAGCAGTACTCGATAATTAATATGCGTGGTGGTATAAACCATTAGCTCTGATCCAGGAAAGAATGCGTAAAGTTTTACGGAACTAAAACAATTCAAACGATATTAATTATCCTGGATATGTCATTAGAAATCTTCGTTGTTCTCAAAACTAACGTTATAATTTGATAGAACATTGTAGAATGTGCACGAGTGTGCTTGGAATATTAACGGAAACGAATAGTTTGAGTTCATATATCTAATCATATATTATAGAGCTGATTGAGGCTAAAAAAATTAAGTTTATTTGATAAATTATTTTAAATTTTCACGCATCAACATTTTATATCCAATATCCATTTAAACGGAAACATAATGAAAATAATGAAAGATTGATTACACTAGCCAGCGAAAAGCTTCACAAATTATCACGAAAATTCAAATCCGAATTAAAAAAATAGTTCAGCCCTCGTTTTGCGTAAATTTCGACGTTGTGGGTGTCAAAATTACATTATTTTGTGCAATAAACAATTTTTTTTATAAATTTTGATAACACTTTATCGACAGCCCGTTCTTTTCAGAGAATTAATGATATAGACACGAAAAAAAAGCGCATTTTGCGATAGCAAGTTCTGATTGTAAGATTCAATCATAGATTTTTTCGTTTGAAGGATAATAAGACAATAATAAGAATCAGGAAAAACAGAAAATTTGTTTCTTTGCTGTTTTCATAATAAAAACACGCTAGTGAGTACAAAGTAGTTGTTTTGAGTAGACACGTTTTGCAATTACATGCAGACTTCCCGAAAGTTAGAATCGTTTTCAAAGGGTTAACCCTTTGTCTACTGACGGTTACTCTTGTTACCACCTCAAACAAGCAGTCGATTGCTCAGTAGCTCCCGTCTGTACCTCCAGACACCATCGGATTGCACTTGTCTGGCGGCGTCTGGCATCTGATCCATGAAAATTATTCATGTGTTTTATTTATACCATAATTAAGCTGAATAACACAAAAATATCATAAAATACGTATATCAATTACCGTGGACAAAGGGATAAAACATCACGGACAAGAATCTATTGCATCAAGAATCACAACCAACTCAAACATTCCTGAACACAAATGTTCCGAATTTTGAGGAAGTAATGCACTCATTAAAACAAGGAGCCTGAACTCACCATGGTTACGTTCAACAGCTGAAATTGCAAGTAGTATGGTAGAAGTAATTGTTCAAATTCATTCAGTAGAACGGATTATCATTAGGCACGAAAACCTAGTTTACCCAAAAAGTTAAGTAAAAAAACAATAACTTTGCCTCACTCACTTTGTCTGGTTCGAACTAAAAGTTTGAAATAAAGTGTGATAAATATCAAAAAATACAAAAACGCCAAAGTTAAAAATGTAAATTGTGTATCATTGCAAGTAATCTGTGTGTAAAATATGTGGTGATTTATAACACTTACCGGAAACTGGAAAGGGGGCAAAATAGATAAAATGCGTTTACATTATAATTTTTTGCATTGATGATCACATAGTAACAAAACCTAACATTGTATATCCATATTTTCTCGATTTTATTAGTTCTCTTAATTTTATTTCTGAAAATTCGTTGTGCTAAATCTTGTTTGAAAAAGCATCATTCCAAGCAGATAAACCTTACTGTATCTGTGCAATATGCTAGATGGCTGCCTGTACCAAATACATATACCGCTGACTATCGGGTTATAACAATTGGTGGAGTACCTAAATTAATTGCTATCTAGGAATATTCTGAAAGTCTGTCTACATGGGATGTTTACATCGAACGGATTAATTGTTATTTCGCAGAAAACGACATTACGAATGATCAAAAGAAGCTCAACACCCTACTTAGTGTTTGAGGTTCCAAGACCTACGAACTTATTCGCAGTTTGGTGAGACCCGATTTACCGTCTTCCAAATCCTATGATTTCATTGTTCGAACGATCGGTTCACACTACAATCCGAAGTTATCAGTGATTGTGCAACGATTCAAGTTTAACACCCGCGTTCAGTCTGAAGGAGAATCTGTTGCGAATTTTGTGGCTGACCTGAGGCGACTGACTGAATTTTGTGCATTTGGAACAGCTCGGGATGCTATGATGAGAGATCGATTGGTTGTGGGAATCAGAGAACCTCTTATTCACAGAAGGCTACACAGAAGGCACTCACTAGAGTCTGCAGTTGTCACTAGAGTCTGCTTTTAATGTTGCCACTGGCATGGAAGCTGCGGATAAGAACGTCGAACTGGTACAGCATTGCCAATTGAGGCCAACCCAGATGAACGTACCCAGCACCACTAATACAAGTACGGATGAAGTGGACAAGGTAAGGATTCATAGATGGCATGCACCCAATCCTATGGGGTTTCGCTGTTTTCGATGTGGTTGGCAGCAAAAGAATTGTACGGAATGTCCTCATCGCGACGCGATTTGCCATAAATGTGGGAAACAAAGACATCTCGCGAAGGTTTGCCGCTCAAAAGTTCAAACTCAGTTACACACTGGAGGCACATAATACACTGAATTGCAGTCTGGAACGTATGTTTTCATTTGGCACACCGTTAGCGATGATCCCGTTCCACCGATAAAGTTGGAGCTCAACATCAAGGGCTAAACACATACCAATCGAGCTGGACACTGGTTCCGCGGTTACGCTGTGCTGCAGGAGCTCGTGGGAGAAAGCATTCGTTGAAAATTCGAACAGAGCTTTGATATTACTGCATTTCCGACTAAAAACCTACATTGGGGAGAACCTCGACCTCCTGGGTTGTGCCGAGGTCGATCTAGATCTTGCAAACAAGAAGCATAGCTTGAAGTCACGTGTAACTACGGGCACGGGTGTAAATCTACTTGGTCGTGATTGGCTGCAGAAAGTACCCGTTCTCAAAGTGTACAATAATGAAGCTTCAACTGACATTCAAACGCTATTGAAGCAGTATAAACCCTTGTTCGCCGACTCGGATAATGGAAAACCGAAGGCTAGATCCCTTCCATACAGACTGCGTTCGAAGGTGGAAAGAGAATTGCAGCGCTTACTTGACGGAGAAGTAATCGAGTCAGTCAGATTTTCAAAATGGGCAACGCCAATTGTACCGGTGCTAAAGAATGATGGATCCGTGAGAATTTGTGGGGACTACAAGATTACGGCCAACTCAATCTTACCCGCAGAGACCTATCCGATACCGAAAATTGAAGGTATTTTTGCAAATCTAGGTGGTGGAAAATTCTTCAGCAAGATAGGTCCGGCACATGCGTATCAACGGCTAGAACTTGATGATCAATCTAAAGTCGTGAGGACAATCGCCACCCACAAAGGTCTTATCAATTCACCAGCTAACCATTTGGTATAAATTCCGCCCCTGCCATTTTCCAACGAACGATAGAAATGTGCATTAAGGATATACCTCACACAGTGGCATATCTGGATGATATTCTTGATACGGTGATGACCTAGCAGGAACATTTACACACACTGGAGAAACTCTTCTCGCGGTTGTTGCAACTTGGACTTCGGCTCAAGTTGGAGAAATGCAGTTTTCATTCCAATCACGTGGAATATCTTGGGTTCCGCATTGATGCTAATGTAATGCGTCCAATTCCAGAAAAAAACGCTCCATTTTGGAAGCCCCGGGTCCAATGAACCTTTCACAACTGCGGTCCTTTCTGGGAATGGTCAACCACTGCGCGAGATTCATACAGCATGCTGCTACAATTTTGGCTCCTCCGAACAAATTACTTCGCAAGGGAACGGGGTGGACTTGGGGAAAAACCGAATCTACCGCTTTTAAACGTGGGCCAGTGGTCCCATGGCCTTGTCCAAAACAACCTTGGGGACATCTTCACATCGACTTTTCTGGTCCAATTGATGGTGTAATGATGCTGATAGTAGTTGATACTTATTCAAAATGGATAGAGGCTAAAGTGGTATGAACATCAAAAGCACAGATAACTATAAACGTGCTCCGCTCACTTTTCTGTACCCACGGTCTACCGGATACGGTGGTCTGCTATAAAAGTCCTGCCTATGTGAGTGCTGAGTTCGAACAGTAAATGAGCAACAACGGGATTCATCTTCTACATACGCCTGCTTACCACCCGGCTTGAAATGGACTAGCAGAGCGTGCAGTTCAAACGGTAAAACAAGGTATTCGCAAAATGGCCGGTGATTTACAGATAAAAATCAATAAGTTTCTTTTTGGTTATCGGATAACTCCGCAATCTACTACGGGGCTGTCACCGGCGGAGTTATTGATGGGCCGTCGTTTGAGATGCCGTTTGTGCCTCCTTCGCCCCGACCCCTGCTCCCGTATATCAGTAAAACATGAGATGATGAGACAACAAAACCAGAAGAGTGTCCAGAGAAGAGTGAGTGTTGGAGACCCGGTTTACGTTCGCCCCGACCCGTCGGTACCATCGTGGAAGAGGGGAACTATCATTCTGGATGATGAGCATAAACTGACCATGCGCACGGATGATAGCGTTTGCATCACTCGCCAAGGAGACCACATTAGACAGCGAGAGACTACACCAAGTCCGTTACAAACACCAGACAATCGTGAGGCTGCAACATTAGTGGAGTCAAACACTGAAGAGGAAAGTGCAAGCACAATCCGGCGGTCTGATCGCCAGCGCAGGCCAGAAGAGGGGTATCAAGCGGGACTCGTTTAAACCTGAAGATGAAGGAGTGTCGTGTGCGTGTGTCTGTCCCACTAAAGTCACGTGATGACGCTCATTCGCCCGCGGACATGTATCGATTTGTGTGTGAGCACATCATGTGCGTTTTGCGTAGTGGACCCACTTTTACGTTGGACTACGAGTCGAGCAGACCTAGAAGGCAGCGTGTATCCAATACATATTCCTGTCACTATATGGTTATTACAGCGTAAGTGAAAATTGCATATCATTGCAAGTAATCTGTGTGTAAAATATGTGGTGATTTATATCACTTACCGGTATTTGGACCTGGGGCAAAATAGGTGAAATGCGTTTTCATTATAATTTTTTGCATGAATGATCACATAGTAAGAAATCGTAACATTTTATGTCCATATTTTTTTCGGTTTTATTAGTTCACTTTATTTTTATTTCTGAAAATTCGTTATGCTAAATCTTGTTTGAAAAAGCATCATTGCAAGCAGATAAACCCTACTGTATCTGTGCAATATGCTAGAAGGCTGCCTGTACCAAATACATATACCGCTGACTATCGGGTTATAACAATTGGTGGAGTACCTAAATTAATTGCTATCTAGGAATATTCTGAAAGTCTGTCTACATGGGATGTTTACATCGAACGGATTAATTGTTATTTCGCAGAAAACGACATTACGAATGATCAAAAGAAGCTCAACACCCTACTTAGTGTTTGAGGTTCCAAGACCTACGAACTTATTCGCAGTTTGGTGAGTCCCGATTTACCGTCTTCCAAATCCTATGATTTCATTGTTCGAACGATCGGTTCACACTACAATCCGAAGTTATCAGTGATTGTGCAACGATTCAAGTTTAACACCCGCGTTCAGTCTGAAGGAGAATCTGTTGCGAATTTTGTGGCTGACCTGAGGCGACTGACTGAATTTTGTGCATTTGGAACAGCTCGGGATGCTATGATGAGAGATCGATTGGTTGTGGGAATCAGAGAACCTCGTATTCACAGAAGGCTACTGGCCGAACATGAGTTGTCACTAGAGTCTGCTTTTAATATTGCCACTGGCATGGAAGCTGCGGATAAGAACGTCGAACTGGTACAGCATTGCCAATTGAGGCCAACCCAGATGAACGTACCCAGCACCACTAATACAAGTACGGCTGAAGTGGACAAGGTAAGGATTCATAGATGGCGAGCACCAAATGGGGTTTCGCTGTTTTCGATGCGGTTGGCAGCAAAAGAATCGTACGAAATGTCCTCATCGCGACGCGATTTGCCATAAATGTGGGAAACAAAGACATCTCGCGAAGGTTTGCCGCTCAAAAGTTCAAACTCAGTTACACACTGGAGGCACATAATACACTGAATTGCAGTCTGGAACGTATGTTTTCATTTGGCACACCGTTAGCGATGATCCCGTTCCACCGATAAAGTTGGAGCTCAACATCAAGGGCTAAACACATACCAATCGAGCTGGACACTGGTTCCGCGGTTACGCTGTGCTGCAGGAGCTCGTGGGAGAAAGCATTCGTTGAAAATTCGAACAGAGCTTTGATATTACTGCATTTCCGACTAAAAACCTACATTGGGGAGAACCTCGATCTCCTGGGTTGTGCCGAGGTCGATCTAGATCTTGCAAACAAGAAGCATAGCTTGAAGTCACGTGTAACTACGGGCACGGGTGTAAATCTACTTGGTCGTGATTGGCTGCAGAAAGTACCCGTTCTCAAAGTGTACAATAATGAAGCTTCAACTGACATTCAAACGCTATTGTAGCAGTATAAACCCTTGTTCCCCGACTCGGATAATGGAAAACTGAAGGGTTTTCGTGTGACGTTACCGGGTGCAGCGACTGCCGAACCAAAATTTTATAAGGCTAGATCCCTTCCATACAGACTGCGGTCGGAGGTGGAAAGAGAATTGCAGCGCTTACTTGTCGGAGGAGTAATCGAGTCAGTCAGATTTTCCA
This sequence comes from Atriophallophorus winterbourni, assembly GCA_013407085.1. Taxonomy (NCBI): domain Eukaryota; kingdom Metazoa; phylum Platyhelminthes; class Trematoda; order Plagiorchiida; family Microphallidae; genus Atriophallophorus; species Atriophallophorus winterbourni. The sequence continues at coordinate 37,273 of JACCGJ010016581.1, read as the reverse complement.
AATGGGCGACGCCAATTGTAACGGTGCTAAAGAGTGATGGATCCGTGAGAATTTGTGGGGACAACAAGATTACGGTTAACTCAATCTTACCCGCAGAGACCTATCCCATACCGAAAACTCAAGGTATTTTTACAAATCTAGGTGGTGGAAAATTCTTCAGCAAGATAGATCCGGCACATGCGTATCAACGGCTAGAACTTGATGGTCAATCTAAAGTCGTAAGGACAATCACCACCCACAAAAGTCTTATCAATTCACCAGCTAACCATTTGGTATAAATTCCGCCCCTGCCATTTTCCAACGAACGATAGAAATGTGCATTAAGGATATACCTCACACAGTGGCATATCTGGATGATATTCTTGATACGGTGATGACCTAGCAGGAACATTTACACACACTGGAGAAACTCTTCTCGCGGTTGTTGCAACTTGGACTTCAGCTCAAGTTGGAGAAATGCAGTTTTCATTCCAATCACGTGGAATATCTTGGGTTCCGCATTGATGCTAATGTAATGCGTCCAATTCCAGAAAAAAACGCTCCATTTTGGAAGCCCCGGGTCCAATGAACCTTTCACAACTGCGGTCCTTTCTGGGAATGGTCAACCACTACGCGAGATTCATACAGCATGCTGCTACAATTTTGGCTCCTCCGAACAAATTACTTCGCAAGGGAACGGGGTGGACTTGGGGAAAAACCGAATCTACCGCTTTTAAACGTGGGCCAGTGGTCCCATGGCCTTGTCCAAAACAACCTTGGAGACGTCTTCACATTGACTTTTCTGGTCCAATTGATGGTGTAATGATGCTGATAGTAGTTGATACTTATTCAAAATCGATAGAGGCTAAAGTGGTAAGAACATCAACAGCGCAGGATAACTAGACACGTACTCCGCTCAATTTTCTGTACACACGTTCCACCGGATACGGTGGTCTGCTATAACAATCCTGCGTATGTGAGTGCTGAGTTCGAACAGTGGATGAGCAACAACGGGATTCATCTTCTACATACGCCTGCTTACCAACCGGCTTGAAATGGACTAGCAGAGCGTGCAGTTCAAACGGTAAAACAAGGTATTCGCAAAATGGCCGGTGATTTACAGATAAAAATCAATAAGTTTCTTTTTGGTTATCGGATAACTCCGCAATCTACTACGGGGCTGTCACCGGCGGAGTTATTGATGGGCCGTCGTTTGAGATGCCGTTTGTGCCTCCTTCGCCCCGACCCCTGCTCCCGTATATCAGTAAAACATGAGATGATGAGACAACAAAACCAGAAGAGTGTCCAGAGAAGAGTGAGTGTTGGAGACCCGGTTTACGTTCGCCCCGACCCGTCGGTACCATCGTGGAAGAGGGGAACTATCATTCTGGATGATGAGCATAAACTGACCATGCGCACGGATGATAGCGTTTGCATCACTCGCCAAGGAGACCACGTTAGACGGCGAGAGACTACACCAAGTCCGTTACAAACACCAGACAATCGTGAGGCTGCAACATTAGTGGAGTCAAACACTGAAGAGGAAAGTGCAAGCACAATCCGGCGGTCTGATCGCCAGCGCAGGCCAGAAGAGGGGTATCAAGCGGGACTCGTTTAAACCTGAAGATGAAGGAGTGTCGTGTGCGTGTGTCTGTCCCACTAAAGTCACGTGATGACGCTCATTCGCCCGCGGACATGTATCGATTTGTGTGTGAGCACATCATGTGCGTTTTGCGTAGTGGACCCACTTTTACGTTGGACTACGAGTCGAGCAGACCTAGAAGGCTGCGTGTACCCATTACATATTCCTGTCACTATATGGTTATTACAGCGTAAGTGAAAATTGCATATCATTGCAAGTAATCTGTGTGTAAAATATGTGGTGATTTATAACACTTACCGGTATTTGGACCTGGGGCAAAATAGGTGAAATGCGTTTTCATTATAATTTTTTGCATGATGATCACATAGTAAGAAATCGTAACATTTTATGTCCATATTTTTCTCGATTTTATTAGTTCACTTTATTTTTATTTCTGAAAATTCGTTGTGCTAAATCTTGTTTGAAAAAGCATCATTGCAAGCAGATAAACCCTACTGTATCTGTGCAATATGCTAGAAGGCTGCCTGTACCAAATACATATACCGCTGACTATCGGGTTATAACAATTGGTGGAGTACCTAAATTAATTGCTATCTAGGAATATTCTGAAAGTCTGTCTACATGGGATGTTTACATTGAACGGATTAATTGTTATTTCGCAGAAAACGACATTACGAATGATCAAAAGAAGCTCAACACCCTACTTAGTGTTTGAGGTTCCAAGACCTACGAACTTATTCGCAGTTTGGTGAGTCCCGATTTACCGTCTTCCAAATCCTATGATTTCATTGTTCGAACGATCGGTTCACACTACAATCCGAAGTTATCAGTGATTGTGCAACGATTCAAGTTTAACACCCGCGTTCAGTCTGAAGGAGAATCTGTTGCGAATTTTGTGGCTGACCTGAGGCGACTGACTGAATTTTGTGCATTTGGAACAGCTCGGGATGCTATGATGAGAGATCGATTGGTTGTGGGAATCAGAGAACCTCGTATTCACAGAAGGCTACTGGCCGAACATGAGTTGTCACTAGAGTCTGCTTTTAATATTGCCACTGGCATGGAAGCTGCGGATAAGAACGTCGAACTGGTACAGCATTGCCAATTGAGGCCAACCCAGATGAACGTACCCAGCACCACTAATACAAGTACGGCTGAAGTGGACAAGGTAAGGATTCATAGATGGCGAGCACCAAATGGGGTTTCGCTGTTTTCGATGCGGTTGGCAGCAAAAGAATCGTACGAAATGTCCTCATCGCGACGCGATTTGCCATAAATGTGGGAAACAAAGACATCTCGCGAAGGTTTGCCGCTCAAAAGTTCAAACTCAGTTACACACTGGAGGCACATAATACACTGAATTGCAGTCTGGAACGTATGTTTTCATTTGGCACACCGTTAGCGATGATCCCGTTCCACCGATAAAGTTGGAGCTCAACATCAAGGGCTAAACACATACCAATCGAGCTGGACACTGGTTCCGCGGTTACGCTGTGCTGCAGGAGCTCGTGGGAGAAAGCATTCGTTGAAAATTCGAACAGAGCTTTGATATTACTGCATTTCCGACTAAAAACCTACATTGGGGAGAACCTCGATCTCCTGGGTTGTGCCGAGGTCGATCTAGATCTTGCAAACAAGAAGCATAGCTTGAATTCACGTGTAACTACGGGCACGGGTGTAAATCTACTTGGTCGTGATTGGCTGCAGAAAGTACCCGTTCTCAAAGTGTACAATAATGAAGCTTCAACTGACATTCAAACGCTATTGAAGCAGTATAAACCCTTGTTCGCCGACTCGGATAATGGAAAACCGAAGGCTAGATCCCTTCCATACAGACTGCGTTCGAAGGTGGAAAGAGAATTGCAGCGCTTACTTGACGGAGAAGTAATCGAGTCAGTCAGATTTTCAAAATGGGCAACGCCAATTGTACCGGTGCTAAAGAGTGATGGATCCGTGAGAATTTGTGGGGACTACAAGATTACGGCCAACTCAATCTTACCCGCAGAGACCTATCCGATACCGAAAATTGAAGGTATTTTTGCAAATCTAGGTGGTGGAAAATTCTTCAGCAAGATAGATCCGGCACATGCGTATCAACGGCTAGAACTTGATGATCAATCTAAAGTCGTGAGGACAATCACCACCCACAAAAGTCTTATCAATTCACCAGCTAACCATTTGGTATAAATTCCGCCCCTGCCATTTTCCAACGAACGATAGAAATGTGCATTAAGGATATACCTCACACAGTGGCATATCTGGATGATATTCTTGATACCGGGATGACCTAGCAGGAACATTTACACACACTGGAGAAACTCTTCTCGCGGTTGTTGCAACTTGGACTTCAGCTCAAGTTGGAGAAATGCAGTTTTCATTCCAATCACGTGGAATATCTTGGGTTCCGCATTGATGCTAATGTAATGCGTCCAATTCCAGAAAAAAACGCTCCATTTTGGAAGCCCCGGGTCCAATGAACCTTTCACAACTGCGGTCCTTTCTGGGAATGGTCAACCACTGCGCGAGATTCATACAGCATGCTGCTACAATTTTGGCTCCTCCGAACAAATTACTTCGCAAGGGAACGGGGTGGACTTGGGGAAAAACCGAATCTACCGCTTTTAAACGTGGGCCAGTGGTCCCATGGCCTTGTCCAAAACAACCTTGGGGACATCTTCACATCGACATTTCTGGTCCAATTGATGGTGTAATGATGCTGATAGTAGTTGATACTTATTCAAAATGGATAGAGGCTAAAGTGGTATGAACATCAAAAGCACAGATAACTATAAACATGCTCCGCTCACTTTTCTGTACCCACGGTCTACCGGATACGGTGGTCTGCTATAACAGTCCTGCGTATGTGAGTGCTGAGTTCGAACAGTAAATGAGCAACAACGGGATTCATCTTCTACATACGCCTGCTTACCAACCGTCTTCAAATGGACTAGCAGAGCGTGCAGTTCAAACGGTAAAACAAGGTATTCGCAAAATGGCCGGTGATTTACAGATAAAAATCAATAAGTTTCTTTTTGGTTATCGGATAACTCCGCAATCTACTACGGGGCTGTCACCGGCGGAGTTATTGATGGGCCGTCGTTTGAGATGCCGTTTGTGCCTCCTTCGCCCCGACCCCTGCTCCCGTATATCAGTAAAACATGAGATGATGAGACAACAAAACCAGAAGAGTGTCCCGAGAAGAGTGAGTGTCGGAGACCCGGTTTACGTTCGCCCCGACCCGTCGGTACCATCGTGGAAGAGGGGAACTATCATTCTGGATGATGAGCATAAACTGACCATGCGCACGGATGATAGCGTTTGCATCACTCGCCAAGGAGACCACATTAGACAGCGAGAGACTACACCAAGTCCGTTACAAACACCAGACAATCGTGAGGCTGCAACATTAGGGGAGTCAAACACTGAAGAGGAAAGTGCAAGCACAATCCGGCGGTTTGATCGTCCGCGCAGACCAGTCGAGAGGCATCAAGCGTGACTCGTTTACACCTGAGGATGAAGGAGTGTCGTGTGCGTGTGTCTGTCCCACTAAAGTCACGTGATGGCGCTCATTCGCCCGCGGACATGCATCGATTTGTGTGTGAGCACATCATGTGCGTTTTGCGTAGTGGACCCACTTTTACGTTGGACTACGAGTCGAGCAGACCTAGAAGGCAGCGTGTATCCAATACATATTCCTGTCACTATATGGTTATTACAGCGTAAGTGAAATTTGCACATCATTGCAAGTAATCTGTGTGTAAAATATGTGGTGATTTATAACACTTACCGGTATTTGGAACTGTGGCAAAATAGATGAAATGCGTTTTTATTATAATTTTTTGCATGGATGATCACATAGTAAGAAATCGTAATATTTTATGTCCATATTTTTTCGATTTTATTAGTTCACTTTATTTTTGTTTCTGAAAATTCTTTGTGCTAAATCTTGTTTGAAAAAGCATCATTCTTAGGAGATAAACCCTACTTTATCGGAGCAATATGAAATGCTCTTGAAAACGAGTATTGATTTTTTAGGTATTTCATGAATTTGGCGAATAAACTCGAAATAGAAACCAAGGATCAATCGTTTTATGAATTTCGCCATCGCTTTGATCTCAATCAAATTTTATTTTTAAAATTTCTGTATCAATTTTCATAATTATTTAACTAATTTCTTTTAAGTCAATCAATACCGGTTCTACAAAACACTGTTCCAATTTTATATAAAGCCTATTTCGTTGATGTAATATCATTGCGAAAATATTCAATTTAATCGCCCGTGTCGGGAATGAAGATTAATAATTCATTTGAAATATTGAAAATTATTTTAAAACTGATTACATTTAACATTTAATATTGTTGACACACAATAAAGCTTATGGGATGTCGTTTCCCTAACTTCATTCTCGGATTTGTTAGCAAACAATAACGTTCAAACTCGTTTCCCCAAACGTTTCTAAGGAATTATCACGCTCAAAATGATCAACAAGTTGCTGATAATATTTTTAAAAAAAACATAGGAATGGTTTTCTTTAAGAAAATATTCCCGCAAGCGATCGATATATTGATTATATCATAGCTAACTGAATTGCCATGTCATTTCTTTTATAAAAAAGTTACGTTTAACGTAAACTGCCACGATTTTGCTAAACATAAATGTCCAAATGACAATGATTTTTGAATGTGTGACGACATTTACATTTTTCATTTTCCATACTAAATTTTCGATGAAGTAACATGTGTTAACTTAAATCAATTTCGATCTGATTTGAGGTAGATTATAGATCGGTGTGTATGGAATGATGTGTGGATATTTGCCTCACACTTTCGGTGTCACAGCACTACATCACTAGCACATTACAAGTTAATGCTCTAAAGCGTTTCTACTAAGGAACAATCTATCCCATAGTACTCACAGCTGAGTTCCGGCATTTACACACTCTCTACGTGGCCTATGTTGACAGGCTGAGAGCAGTATCTGCTTTAACCCAGAGCAGACATCCTTTTCAGCTCTGAGCACTCCCATCTTTTTCCCGCGGGTATTTATCATTTTCAAATTTGCAAACGATAAAGGATGCTTGATGATCAAAAGGTAAGCGCACGTTGCTTTGAATGCGCGACACAAAGAATTCTCTCCAGAATAACTCATTTCAGGTCATATGAAAAATCAGGATAAGTTTGCATTGTTTCAAGATTACACAACCCCCGGTAAGCAACACTAGGCTTTATTATCATCATTTGATATAGAGTAACACAAAAATACACAAAACATACCACGGATGGGTCCGCCTATGTTTCGCGAAAAAGAAAAATGAAATTTTAAAGAGTTTATCAACCACATATGGAAAAGAAATTTCAGATTCATATTGAAATGTGGTAATAATAGCTGTGACTTTATAATGTGATATTATTTGAACAAAGAAGATCGAGAATTTTGAGGACGAATCAAAAACACGTCTACATATTTAAAATTTTATTCACGGTATAGTTTCACGAGGAGGCACTCGCAAGAAACATGAAAGATGTGAAACCACTCAACGGAACTGCCGCTAGTTTGAAGAAATTGATTTTCAGTGACAAGTTTCCCACCGAGAGATATTTGCGCACCATGGCGAAGCACGAAAAAATACGCGTTTGCACGAGTTTTCATCACACTCCACGACCGGTTTCGTGCTGTTTGCACTCATCAACTAAGGAGAGTCTGATCAGGATCCACAAGCCTTGGTGAAACAAATTTATTTAAAACCGGCCAAATGCGACCTGATACGATCCACGAATAACCTATTCTTATGTGGAAGTCAAACACAACCGGGCCAATGTGCAAAATAATTTAATTTCATTACTACGTTTTAGAATGTATTGAATTGATTTTTTTAAGTTTCGCCAAAATCATGATTTGCATTATTATGGGCAGAGATGGGAAAATAAAACACATACCAGATCCACGCGTACCCAAATAGGCTAAAATGAAAACAATATCGTTAGTATTATCGATTAATATTGATATTTTATTAATTTTCGCGTTCGCGAAAATTTGTTCAGCGTAGTACTTGACCTACCGTTGTTTAGTTCACGAACTGAATAGGTAAATAATTAGATATTGTTAGTAGCAACAAGTGAAAAAGTACAATGTGAAATTACCGAAAAGCAGCTTTGGAGATATTGATTTTGTTTTTAATTTTGAATGTTTTATTGTATATGATATTGAACAACGCAATTCGAGGCATTGAAATAGGAATAAAAACATTTGTGAAAGATGTGACCGCCATTTCTACGTGTTATCCTAGAGGCGATTGTTAAGTAAACAAATTCTTTCGTTCTTAACTGCTAATACCGAAGGAGGAACAGTTTTGAACGAATTTCCCACATTACTATCGAATTAGGTGAAAACAGAAAATCCATAGAGAAAACACTTTGTGCCCACCTACGGATTTTTGTGAACGACCACAAAAACATTTTCACACTAAAAGTATTTAGATTCCAAAAGTTAAAAAATACGAAACTTATGATACACTCATGTGTACAAACGTTACAAACTTATTCGATAAAATTCATCACAAATAGTATGGCTCCAATACAGTTACAAAAGGTGATTCAAACAAGCCGAATTCTTTATCATTCTTTTTGTATTCTCTTAAATTTTTTAATGAAAACTTACTCTGTTGTAGTTTTATTACTGCAGTACAAAAAATATGTGCTCGGGTTAATTTCATCTAATAAAAATTAATAAAATTGCAAAACACTGTAATTTATGGATATAATAAAAATAATTTTGTAACAAGTTATGATATTTGGGTCACATAAACTGTGTTCACATAGATCTTATCCACGCGCAACATAAACAATGTAGCTTATATTTCGCCTTTATTTTAAACATTCACTGATGTTTCATATCTTGTACTACTCATGAGTAACCGATCTTGCTAAATATTTAGAAATTTAACCACGAGATGAATTTGATATGATAACCGAGTACACTGCCTCCATTTTATGAGCTTCGGTTTATTAAATCTAATTTAATTTTGTTAAATACTTCAAGGTTGCACAAATGTATTCAGTGCGCATAATAATTTCCATTATTTTTGCCAATGCTTTCATCTAGTAACAAATCATTATTCATATATCTGTATAGAATCCCAAAACAAATTTACAATCATCGATTGAATTTAGAAATTATGGATTATCGATCGGCAATATTCATTTCTATTTTTAGATCATGATGTTTTAAAAGTGTTATTAAATAGAGAAATCGGATAAAAAATAGACTATTTTTGAATCGTCCTCCAAATTGTCTAATACCTTAGAAAATGCCATGGATAAAACTATGACGGTTTAGTAAGTCGAAATCTGTTCGACCATTAAAATTGATTATCTGCTTTTATTGCGTATGCACTTTCGATATTTTTAAAATCGATATTTGGATGAGTTGATTTTGTTTACGTGATAAATTTGGTCTGAGACCTAAAAGAAGTATTGCTGGTAAATTCGTTTAGAAGAACAGAAGATTTTTCGTCCTATCATATTGATGTATGATCAAAAACTCCCAATGCTCATACAATCGAACAAGTTTTGACGTTTCCAGGCTTCTTCAGATTTGTCGCGTCAAACGAGTTACTAGAAGCGCATTATTATTGTTCCTTTATGAATTTTGCCATATTCTTTGAAACGAAAGCAGCTTCTGATCAATTGAGCAATTTCAGATTGACAGTTTGCAATCGACGCTGTTGATAATCCGGTTGCAATTACCGGTATTCTTATTTCAATAAATTCAGAAACGCGGTAACCTTTATTCGTTTTGTACATCTTCTCAACGTACTGTTGATGAGTGGACAAAAATATTAACATCCAGCACAATCTGCCGCAACATTTCAAGCTTAACAGACCACATCATCTTGCAACTGGCTGGGAACAATATAATTCAGAGAACGAATATTTAAATTTTCAGATGAAGCACTCCTACCTCAAGTTTGAATTAATTTTTAATATTGATTATTTTGGTTTCACGTGATGTAAAACAGTAAACGTGACTAAAATGCTCCTTTTATGCATTTCCTCCCCCACACACACACCAATGATCGGATTCCTGCTGTTTGCACTCATCAGATAGATACATTCGGATCAGTATCCACATATGCCCGAACGTGATTATTCTACATTCAATGCATTTTTGGACGTTTCCCACAACACTCACTCGTGAAATTACTAAACACTTACATACATCCTGTCGTTGACTACGCTGTACAAGCTTGGACGCCATGGATGGAAAAAACATCTCGCTCCTCCAACGAATTTATCACAAGGCAACCAAAATGGTTACCGAATTGAATAATTTACCCTTTGAGCAGCGACTGACCAGACTTGGACTGTATCCTACACGACCTCACTCTGACATATCGAATCATCTACGCGAAATCCAACCCTCTCAAACACCTTTTTAAGTTTGACTCGGTTGTCCATACACGCAGCCACCCTTTGACCCTTCAAATCACACACTCATGATTGAATTGTCGTGGTCGCTTCTTCGCTGTTCGCGTATGCTTCTTGTGGAATAGCTTGCCGACAGATATTGTTACCTCAGCGAAGGAGCACATCTTTAAACAAAGGTTACGAAACCTTATGTTGAGAACTACTGCGTTGGCCCCTACCTATTGATGTCTATATTTTTTAACGCACGGAACTACCGTCCATCCAAAGATTCTTTTCCCTCAGTCTGTGTCGCCATTGAGGATTATTTTTGCTCCACCTATGAAGAACATGGATATGATCATACAATTAACGATTTTTTATTTTTTTATACGTATATCTATGGTACTGTACAGCAATTTGCTTTTTTTAACCATAAATCTTGAATCTTGAGAACCAGGAACTATAGAATCATCAAATAAACCTACGGTGAGGATCTTGTGTACCTAAAATTATGAAAACCGAAAGAAAAATAAGTAAGCAATTAAGTAAGTAAGTATGTAAGTAAGCTGTTTTATAATTCGACGCAAAACCTTGGTCAATTTCAAAACTGATTATATGGAGAGACGGTTAATTGTATCGAGATGCGATCAAGGTTGCCACTATAAGATTACGGGCAATTAAAATTGAGCGTCATTGTACAAACCCAAAAGTGGTTTTTTTTCGACAATACGCTGTTATCCAATTTGAGTTGATGACCTACAAGTCATGACATAATGTGAAGACGCGATGCGCAATCCTAATAAGTGCTTATCATCAGCTTATTTGATAAAATGAGGACATCACTCTCCAGTACAACACAATATCATGTAACAACAAAAATACCGACGACTACAATCGAGAACTCGTAATAATTTGGGATTTGGAAGAATAAAATGATAGCGGTTTGAACGACAACACTATAGGAATTATGAGAAAATGGAAAAAAAATCAGCCACTATTGAGCGATATGCAAAGAAGAATGCGAAGAATCGATTTGGTTCTCACGAAATCGACTTGCAAATCCAATCAAAGTAAAAACAGACATGTTCAGAACAGAGTCGAGGTGAAATGATTTGGTTGAATAAGATGAGTGTGTGTGTGTGATGCTTTGTTCCGTCATGCAATAGGCTTTCTATGGTGTTGTGGGATTCGGGCGTGAACCTTTATTATCGTTGTGATGGTTGACCTCAGGGAGGAATTAAGACCCAATCAACAAGTAGACTGGCATCCTCGAAGCACCTGCAAACATCGAAATGGACATTTGGACAGGATACGCGATTTGGCCTCGATTGAATTCACGTAATCCACGAAATACAAACCACTCTAAATTCATCTGGATAAATTCACACAATTTGAATATGTGAAAGGCAGGTATTTGTTTAAAAGTTTGACCAAGATATGTCACATTTCTCGAAACGGATAAAAAGCTTGCTAATTTAGCTGATGCAACCTCGCACAATCAATACAAAGATTTTTAGGACCAAAGATTTAGCAATTGTTGGTTGGTGTATGAACACTTTCACTTGGGGCGCACTTGGTTTCATGTTTATCAACAAAAAATATTTTTTCTCGGGTTTTCAGAAGTTTAAATGTAGTACAATGTATCGATAAATTTCTTTGAGGTTTCAGTTTTTGATTGATTTCAGTCCAATAGAAAGTTCGGGTGAACGCTGAGAAAACTCTTAGCTTTGGAAACTGAGGTAATTATTTAAGAGTTGCATGATTCAAATTTGCTCAAGATAGTTTCAGGCGTATGTTCTCAAACAGATTTGTTTAGCCAGAAGTCTGGTCAAAATCTCACGCGGTTTTTTCGCAGTATCTTACAGCTGTTGGCGTTTCGTTTCTTAAACATTAAAGCAGTTATACTTGAATGCCACTGTTACATAGGGTTCGTACAAAGAACCACGATGTTCAAACACAGAATCGTGGTCAAGCACGCAAAGCGCTTATGGATGACCAAAGTAATGTATAAGTGCGGGGGATGTGAGCAACACATTACTTTAAACATTAAAGTAGTTATCAACCTAAGTTAAGGTATTATTGAGATATTTGTCTAACTACTTATGTATCTATCGATTATTATTGACTAATGAAAGTTTGTGAATAAAATGGATTCGACTTTCAACTTACTCATCCATGATCCTATCACGGAATATCGATAAACAAGTTATAAAGCAGTTTTAAATGATATTAATATAAAACAATTAATAGTTGATTTAATCAAATAATTTCTAATAACATTTGCGCAATCGTATGAAAACATTATTCGTCAAATAACCCCGAAAAAACCATGGATGAATCAGATTTGGAGAGCTTTTATTTGACCAACTGCGGATTATATTCGGATGACCAAATATATGAAAATGATGAGCATTGTGTGCTTACAGCGCGCATAATATTTCTCGAGAGTCTATACGGAGCAACACATGTACAACTCCAATAAAACGCATCCAAACACATGAAAACCAGGTCGTGAGAACATAAGTTGTCCTCTGCTTAGAGAAATTGCGATCAAAATGTCGATTTGAAGAAAGAAAGTGTTGGGTTAGCCTAATCTAAGACGTCGGGCACGTTGAGAAATTAGAAACTCACTATAACACGCACATTTTAGAGCAAGATACTAAACCAAACTGCAACATTGGAAAGCAATACATGCTCGAGTAGTTTGATATATCTCAACTGCATTAGAACCGGTTGAATGACAGCCTCTATATGAAACTGAAGCAGATTGATAACAACAATCGCTATTCAAGTGATGCAGTTCGTGAAGGTCAGTTTAACGATCCCAACGTTGCGTGTTTTATTATTTGTCACGTGCGTACTTTGCAGACCACACAAAGACGTTTGCAAAAGAGATATGAACGCTCTTGGCATTGACCCGGCGAGTTAGGAAGAACTTGCTTTTGACCGCTCACATTGGAGGTATTGTGTGAAGCGTCGTCTGCATGCTGGGGGTAGCAGATACAGCGCTTGGCTGCTGAACGCAGATCACACCGCCGGCGTGCAACTGACGCTCTACAATCGAGTTCTGACCATCGTTGCCAGCGCTGCGGGAGAGATGGTTCCTCCCGAATCAGACTGTTCAATCATTCAAAAAGCTGTAGAACATGAAAATTCATGCAACTGAGATGTATAACCATGGTCGACATCGACCGAAGGAGGTCAACAACTGAACGCATTGACCAATTGGCGTTCTACAGTGTTGTGTTGCATTCGTTGATGAACGTGATGAGCGTGGGAAAAATGACCTTCAGTGACAAATCGGGACACAATCGAAAAATGAAGATAAATTAATGTGTGTGTGTGTGTGCGACGTCGTCAAACGTCAAGCTTTAGTAACAAACCAAATATATCGGGCCTCGATTGCACTGGCAGAATTCTCATCCTCCAAGAAGACATAATAATAGTTTCACAACCAAGGCTTTTATTCACGGGTCATTTTCATCTTTGTCGTTAACCACCGAGATTGCATAATAATACTCTCCATTAAATTGAATTCGGCTCAGTGAAAAAAGAAATAGAGCTCATGCAATTGAGGAAAATCACCGCTTGCTAAAGATTTACTGCTTAAAAAATTAGCGCATCTGATTGTTATATACCAATAGTGATAAGATTGGATGACTTCAAACTAGTTGAACACGACTATATGTAGGGCGTCTGGCATGCAATTCAAATCAAACCAGAATATAATGTTCCAATTAATAGCTCACCAGCCGTTCCAGATTTTTCTGTATTCGAAATTTCAGTGAGTGAATACGATTGTTAAATGTTGACGAACAAGTTAGTTTAGAGAATAATAATTTGGTAACCAAATAATGGCCACAATTGTGCCATATATTTTGAAATTCTCACCATTTCAAACGTGAAAGATCAGTCTTTACGGGATTTGAACTTATGTTATAATTTGATCATACGGACTACCAGCTGGGGTACTTATGTTCAAGTTCGATGTTTTAATTTTAAAATTGTCCTTTACTGCCTCGAAATCACATGTTTTAAGTTTGTATGGTTGTATGGTTGCACAAAACATTTGAATTAAAACACTGTTTATTTACATGATGTGTTTCATGCAAGCGTTCGCGATCTATTCTCAACGATGTGTCGAAGTTGAAGTCTTTTCATATTTCGATTGCAAAGTTTATCCACATTTTAGTTACAGACGTCCAAGAAGTCCATTTCCAAAATTCTGCTCTTCACAGAATATTCATTCTGCATTATATACGTATGTATACGTATGATTTTTATCGAAAGAAGCAAGCTATTCCTTCGAAGTAGATTGAAGTCACATTGTAAATCCGCTTCCGTAAACATTACTCTGCCCATCCACGTTATTTTTAATATGCGACTTACCCTTTCAATAAGAAAGAAGTTCTGCTAATAATGTCATCTAGCTTGATGACGAAACGTCCAGCAACAACTATACAATTTCGGCGAACATCATCTGAATAACACCCTCATCCTGAGCTACGTATATTCTCATCTATTGCTACACCGAATGGTATTTATAAAGTAATGACCTGTACATTGTGTCCTCTTTAGAGCTCAGGGATCAAAAAATCAATATTTCGATTCGAAACCGGATCGATATTCTCCATAACCTCATAAAGACTAATTTCGAAAATATTTACGGATGAACTCAGTCAGTTGCGAGGGGGGATACAATGAAAACAATACATCTTATTAGAAGAGTAAGTAAAAGTTTTTAAGATTTATCTTCTATCTCATTTTGGTCCGATTAATTAATTGTTTTGTTAATGGAAACGAATGAAAAACAAAATTTGACAAATATCTCACTTGACGTATGTATGTGAACTGCAAATAAAACGAAATGTTATTCGTTGTTCGATATCCAGGTTTAAGCATTAATCTAAATCTAATCGAAAAAACTCACGATGTCCATCTGAATGTTCCGGAAAGAAAAGTTTCGGAAAATTATTGTGTGCGACAATATTCAAAGAATTCTGGTGATACAAAATGTGCATATAATACATCAAACTTGTCGTTATTGTTGTTTAATAAAAACCATTGATTGTGAATCAATCGGTGTAGTCGCACGTGGGTTATTTATTGCCGAAGAAGAACTGAGGTTTGACATCGATAGCTTGGGCCATTATGGGTTATTAGTGGATCATATTATGATCATATAGACTATCGTATATCTACAACATCTATACATTTCCAATCGTTAGTTATTTACTTTCCCTTGGAATTCTGAGTGACAGAGAGTGTTCTTGATAAATCGACACGGATTGCACAATTCTCGTGAGAGTGCCATTGAGCAGCTGACAATAGCAATCATTAATTGAAGACAGTAACATTATATTTTCAGTATATCTCCTTGACATTCATGAGCGCCTAGAGCAGGACTCATGATGTAATTCTGTGTGTTAACAACGTGGTTCGTAGTAGGAACCCTACAATGTCTTATTTTTGTTTACCACTCTAACACTAATTCAACGATCACTGAATCTGAGCTGTTTGTCTCAACGTGATAACGGCAAACATGCAGAAACCGGTTAGGGTGTGTAAAGGATGGGGATGTGAGCAAAACTATTATTTGATCATCTATCAGCGCTTGAAAAGGAATCACTAGGTAATTGTGTATTTGAAAACCGTGGTTCGTTCTACGAACCTAATTTTACACTGGCGTCACAAAGTCTAACTTTGCTTATTGCTAGTATTATTTAAAATATACACAAAGCCTTAAGCTTATCTGCATATAGTATGAGAGTGCGACTTTTGTTGGTTAGAAGATATATATCATTGTCTCATGACTATGAGTCGAGGAAATTTGAGTGATGTTCTTATGCAAACGGCTTCATAATTATATCATTCTAAACTTTGTCAAATAAACTGTCAAAACAGATTGAAGTATGGTCGAATGATTGCCATCGCATAACGGCTTTTTCAAAATCTAAAAGAACAGGAAGCAATTCAACAATCGAATCGTTTCGGGAAAATGCATTTTTTTACTTTCTATTTTTTATCTTAATCTAAAAATGGACTCAAATGATAAGTTATAAGATTTATTTCAATCTCGTAGCGATTGTGATTAAAATGTACTTGCCCTGTGCAGCATCTGAAAATAAAGAGTTAATTCAATGTGTTTTTAATAGAGTTTTCAAAATTACAATTTCTTTTTATTATTTCTTTTCAATTACATTTTAAAAATAAATTAACACTGAATACGAAATGATATAATCGCAGTATGCCTAAAAGTAACCGGAGTTATTGACTAATCGACAAGCATTTGTTATGCGTCTACAACAAAAATTTGATCGATAATTTTTCGGACTCGTGAACAATGTATATCAATCTACCGTGCAAAAATCGGGTAACTTGTATTCTAAAGTCGAAAACCATAGACCAAAAAACGTTTGCATGTCAACATCTGTCCGATAATAAAACATGTAATTATTAAATAAACTGAAAACCTTTTCATGGCATTTTAATAATATTTAAGTGATACATTGTACATTATGCATCACGGCAAGAGTATTTTGGTTATTTCGATAATATTACTTACCCGCTACTTGTGTTAAGACCAAAACGTATGCTAAAGCAAACAAATTCATCAATCGACTCATGTTAGCTCAGCTAGAATTAAAAAAACAAACTGATACGTACGAAGAACTCACGTTAATTTGACTTTAAAATATTCGAATGTGATTGGATGGACGGCAAATGTATCATCTACCAATCAGAATACGAGTTGAAATTATATTGATTTTCGACCGGTGTCGACAAGCAAATTGAAAGCAAACTAGTGAACGAGAGAGGTCAACGTGTGCATAGCACACATGAACCTTCAAAAGAAATTGGAAACCGACGGTTCCATCGATTTCTGTACAAGTGTTTTACTACAGAGTTAACTTTAACAACTTGAAAATAGACTGCCGATTTGTAACAAATGGGCCTACACAGAAAAGAAAGAAACTATTTGTATGTTAATTTTCCAATCAGGGTATATATTAAATGATAGCTACAGCTCTAGCCTCAACAACACATATAGTATGCTGGATAATGCTAAGCTAACTCTGTAAGCACATTGATAGCATATGAGAACACAGAGAAAACCCGGTAGTCGGACCACATAGGTTTTATGGAAAGATGCACAGTCGTAGCTAGTAAAATGTACATTAAACTAATGGATGTTACACAGTCTGTCAGCTGGTTCTGCAGTTGATGCGCAGCTGGTTAGCTGAATGAAGACAGCCGTTCTAACGGCAGCTAATGTCGGCACAAAGGGGAACATATGTGACCAGCGCAGCGTTGAGTTCGACTCTTTCCAGAATGTAACAGTTTGATCAGGATCCGCATTCCTTACAGCACTGGAGAAACAGTCAAACTGTTTCAACTCAAACACCACTGTTGACTAAGGTTGGCACTACCGCTGTTCATATTTGCATTCAGTTCCATCACGATTGTTTTTGTGCTATTTACCTACGCAGGTAGATTTAGTACATTCAGTACGCTAGCTATGTTGTTGGCCTCCTTGGTCGAATGTCGACCATGGATGTACATCACAAACGCGGTGGAAGTTCAAGTGTTGAGCTTTTTGAGTGCCTAAACAGTCCGATTCGGGAGAACAATCTCTCCCGCATCGCTGGGCAACGATAGGTCCAATCGGTTGTATTCGTTAGTTGAACGTCGTCGGGGCGTGATCCTGGCGTCAGCTTCCAAGAGCTGTATCTGCTCCTCTCCAGCTTGCAGACGACGCTTTACACAATGCCTCCAAAGTGACCGATCAAGAGCAAGTTCTTCCCAGCTCGCGGGGTCAATGTCAAGAGCTTTCATATCTCTTTTGCAAACATCTTTGTACCGCAAGTGCGGTCTGCTCAATGGTCGACTTCCTATTTGCAACTCACCATAGAGTAGATCTTTCGGAATACGACCATTTTCCATTCTATAGACATGACCAAGCCACCGCAGGCGTCGCTGACGTAATAGGGTGAACATGCGCTGTAGACCAGCTTTTGAAATCACTTCAGCGTTAGTCACTCTGTCCATCCACGATATGTTCAAGATACGAACTCAGAACTCAGAAAATTGTATGGTAGAAAAAGCATTAAGGCTTAACAATAACCATAAAAAGATTGCAAGATGTAATATGGACCATATAAAAATATATAAAAAAATATAAAATATCTCAAAATCAATAGGGACATTCGCATACCGCATGGTTCGTCATAAACTCATCGAGTTTGGAAGCGAAAACCTCAACAGATTCTGATCGTGTGATTTCTTCAGGCAAATAGTTCCAAGTGAAACAATTTCTTACGGAGAAAAATTACGACGTATATCCAATCGAGAATGCGGAATGCTTAAAGCCTTTGAATGTGTTCGTGTTCTAGTAAGGTCATTGGGCTTTAGCAGTGTTTAAGGGATGTTTTTACAGATGCAGGATTTTGAAGTCAACAAGTTCCACTACGTATCCGTCGTTGGGTAAAATCTTGTAGGTTTAAGTTTTAACATTCGCTCTGTGAAAGGCAAATTTCTGTACCGGGAGACCAACTTTGTAGCACGATGATAAATCCTGTCGAGTAGTTCGATATCCTTCCTCAGCCATGGTGCCCGGGCTTGGATGGAATATTCCATAACAGGACGTATATACGTGTTAATTACCCGGGGTAGGGTTTCGGGCGTAAAAATCCGGAATATTCTTTTGAGAAGAATCAAGATACGGCAAGCTTTATTGTACACCATCCGGCAATGCTGTCCAGGCTTAAGGTTAAACGAAACCCAGATACCCAGATCTTTTTCTGCTGTGGTCCAGACGAGATCTTGCGTGCCAAGCTGATACGTGTGGTGCAGAGATTTTCCAAGCTGCAGCATTTTACATTTCGCAGGGTTAAATGGTAACTCATTTAACTGGAACCAACGAAATAAGATGCTTAGATCCCGTTGTAATGCCATACAGTCATTAACAGACCTGACACGTTTCCATATTTTAATATCATCGGCAAATAGTATCAAGTTGCATCCAATATCCTCTACTATATCGTTCATATACGCCAAGAATAGAAGAGGTCCAAGCACCGAGCCTTGCGGAACACCACTCGTGACGTCTATTTTTCTAGATAAGGTGCTGCCAACGCGAACTTGGACGTGTCTATCAGTAAGATAGTCCCTTATCCAATTCAGCAATATTCCCGTTATTCCATAGGATTCGAGCTTTTTAATTAAGATGTCATGGTTGACTCTATCGAAAGCTTTGGAAATATCGATGTAGCAAGCATGTACAGCCTCACCTTCGTCTAGTTCCTTGGTCCAATCCTCGAACGTTGTAAGAAGGTTAGATAAACAGCAACGACCTCTTCGAAAACCGTGTTGTGCTGCGGTCAAAATATTTTGGTTTTCAAAATGTTCTCTAATGCGCGCAGTCACAATGCGTTCCATTAATTTGGAGATCACCGGAAGTAACGTTACCGGTCTATACTTTGCTGTGTCTGAACGGCTACCGCCTTTATAAATAGGAGTTATCATCCCAGCTTTCCATTGCGGTGGTATTTTTCCTTCATTTAAGCTGAGATTGAATATGCGAGTGAGAGGAGCAGTCAAAGCAACGCGATATGTTCAAGGTACGACGGATGCTTCGTAGATGGAAAGCATTCAGCTTCCGTTTGTGTCTTGCGTGGGTGGCCCAGGTTTCACTGTCGTATAGTAAAGCATTTAGTACGCACGCGCTGTATACCATCATCTTTGTCTTTACAGTCAGCTTGCGGTTACCCCAAAAACGAGAGTTCAATCGGGACAAAATGACAGCTGCTCTGCCAATCCGCTTATCAATCTCCGTGTCTAGCGAGAGGTTATCCGCAATGGTTGAACCAAGATATGTGAAATGATGTACTGGTTCAAGCTGACAGTTTCCAACAGTGATGATCGGTGGCGATACAGTCCATTGACCAAGGAGTTTGGTCTTGCTCATGCTGATTTTTAGACCAAAGTCTTTGCACGCCGACGAGAAACAGTCCATTAGCGACTGTAGGTTCTCTTGGGAGTGAGCAATAATGCTGCATCTTCGGCGAACAACAGGTCACGAATGATCACATCCCGTACTTTGGTTTGTGCTCTCAACCGGTTCAGGTTGAAAAGCTTGCCATCACTTCGCGTGCGTATGTAAATGCCTTCTGTTCTCGTCCTAAAAGCGTGCTTCAGAAGCAGAGCAAAGAAAATGCCGAACAGCTTTGGAGCAAAAACACACCCTTGTTTGACGCCTCGGCGAATTTCAAAGGCTTCCGAACTGCAACCGTTAAAATGGACTGAGCCTTTCATGCCTGAGTGGAACGAAATAATGAGTCTGAGCAGCTTCGGGGGGCAGCCTATCAGATCAAGCATTTTGAAAAGACCCTCCCTGCTGACGTAGTCGAATGCCTTAGTTAAATCAGTAAAAACAGCGTATAATGGCATACGCTGTTCCCGACACTTTTCTTGAAGTTGTATCAGGGAGAAGATCTTGCCAACGGTTAATCTTTTCCTGTGAAAGCCACTTTGATATCCGGATTAAACACTATAAGCGAAACTTGTAGCCGGATCTGTTAGACTTTAGCAAACAATTTACCTACAACATGCAGAAGGGAGATTCCTATGTAGTTGTTACAGTCCCCTCTGTCACCCTTATTCTCAAATAGCGTGGTGAACTTTCTGTCTCGCGTCTCTTGTGGGACACCCCTCTCTTTCCAGCACTGAAGAAGCACATGGTGAAGAGGCTGTAATAATGCAGCTCTACCGCAGTTGATGAGCTCAGGTGGAATTCCGTCGTCACCAGGGGTCTTCCCATTCGCTAAGCGGTCGATTGCATTATTGAGCTCATCAAGAGTAGGAGGGGTATCCAGATATTCAATGGTCGGCAAGCGCTCGACATTTTCAAGTACATGCGGTAGAACCGTACTGTCCCTAGAGAAGAGAGAGGAGAAGTGCTCTACCCATCTTTCCATCTGTTGAGTTTTGTCAACAATCGGCTTACCAGATAAAGACTTAATGGGAGCCGTTTTAAGTTTGTTTGGGCTAATGGCTCTCTTGATCCCATCACACATACCGTGAAAATTTCCGGTATCCACATCTTTTTGGATATTGAGGCTAACTTCAGTCCAATAGTCGTTTGCACATCGCCTTGCAATCTGTTGGACCTTATTTCTAGCTGCTCGTAGAAGACGTAACTTTTCATCTGTTGGCGTACCTTTGAACCTCAAGAATGCTGAGAGTTTCTCATCCAGCACAGCAGTCATCTCAGAAGCGTTTGCTTCGAACCAGTCGCTCGTTCGAGCTTGCTTCGGACCGAACGTGTGAAGTGCGACTCGGCATATGCAGCTTTTTATCAATTCCCAGTTTTCTAAAGCAGATTCGAGTGGGGTTGTCTGGTTGAACTCGACTGTGAAGGCTTTTGCGAATCTCGCAGTTAGATAAGGTTCGCACATGCGAGTGACGTTTTTACTAGGCTTAGCAGACAATTTGGTGGGGTGAAATCTCGTGTGGGGAAGCATCAGTTTTGTTCAGACCAGTGAATGATCAGTGTCGCAGTCTGCGCTTTGATATGATCTGGTGAGGAGCACGCTTCCAATATTAGTTCGCTTAACAAGAATAAGATCAAGCTGATGCAAATGCTTAGAGCGAGGATGTTTACAAGAGACTTTATGCTGTGGCTTTGTTTGAAAGAGAATGTTACTGAGACAAAGATTGAACTGTGTGCACAATTCGAAAAGGCGTTGCCCATTTTCATTGGTTTTACCTACACCGAACCTTCCGAGACAGTTTTGCACCAACTCTGGCAATAAAATCACCCAATACCACTAGACAGTTTTCCTGTGGCACGTTTTCCAGGACGGCTGTGAGGTTATTTAAAAGCGTCTTTTTTAGCAGGCGTCGCAGAGAGCGTCGGGGCATAAACGTCGACCAACGTAATGGTACCAGTATTGCACCTCAGATTTAAAGTCCAAATCCGTTCGCTCCCGCTGCTGCGCGGTTCTGTCGTTTTTAATATGTCGTTTCGCACGGCAAACCCAACACCATGCAGTCGAGGCTCACAGGAACCTCTCCCTTTCCGAAAGAATGTGTAATCTCTTTCTGTTAGCTTACCCGTGTCTGGTAATTGCGTCTCTTGTAGGGCAGCCACGTTGACATTCAGCCTCTTTAGCTCGTTTTTAATCACAGCGGACTTTCTAACGCCTCTGATATTCGAAACGTCTTCATGAAATCCTGGAAGCATGGACCGGACGTTCGAGGTTCCAGGTTTCAGAACTGACATTTGTTGTTTGGTATTTCGATTCGCTGGTGCGGAAAAATACAGTCTGCTTGTCGGTTGATTCGTAATCCCCATGCACCCAATGAGGATAGCAGACCGTGGCGATACGGCACCTTATTGACTGGGGGCTGCCCAGCTTGACGCGGGCGGTAGCCGTCAAATGAGACCTGGAAGTCTCTCCTACCGTCGAAAGCAGCCCGAGGCGCCTATCTCTACGCCAGTCGAGCCATAACTTTTAACCGGTATCTGCTGCTTCCCGTGTTATTTACCGTAGAAGCGGAATGGAGTGTCCTCTCCATTGGTGCGTTGTGATGTACACCAGGGCAGTTCAATATGGAGAACTAGCTGTTGCCCATGCAGCAAGTGCTTCCTCTCCACGGCACCACTGGAACCAAAGGAACAGATAGGCTGATATATTTGGACAACGATGCCTTCGCAGGAGCTGGCAGGATGAAGTGGAATAAACTTCGGACTGCCTAACGGGACTCTGGCTCCGGATTTTTCCTCGAGGTTGACTCCTGAAGACTTTTCCATGAATGGATGTAGCCACAATGCAGTGTAGGTTTGAGATAAGGGTTTTCCTTCCCCTAGGTAGGCCGCCTTCATGGACTAACGAGCTCCACCTGCCTAAGAATGCTGGTTTTGAGGCGCCTGTCAGCCGCCCTCGCCCTTTCTCCTGTCAGTAGAAGCAGCTCTGCCGGGTCACACAGGACCACGCGTGCAGACCAGTAGCTGGACTTCGTTGTCTTAGGCTATATGAGACGCGGGCCATTGGAGCATTTTTGGAATTGGGAGCTTATCCCCAAAACCGCCCCGGAAGTGACAACCTTGGAACCAATATAAGCTGTACCCATACACTTATCTTGAAGTTGTCTCAGGGAGAAGATCTTGCCAACGGTTAATCTTTCCCTGTGTAAGCCACATTGATATCCGGAGTAAACACTATAAGCAAAACTTGTAGCTGGATCTGTAAGACTTTAGCAAACAATCTACCTACAACATTCAGAAGAGAGATTCCTATGTAATTGTTACAGTCCCCTCTGTCACCCTTATTCTTAAATAGCGTGATGAGCTTTGCGTCTTGCATCTCTTGTGGGACACGCTCCTTCTGCCAGCATTGAAGAAGCAAATGGTAAAGGGGCTTTAAAAACGCTCCGTTCAACTTTTCCATATGGAGGCGGTGAAACCGTACTGTCCCTACTGTTTCTACAATGCGAAACCGTTTACAAAAGCGCGTTTCGGCTGCTCGGAATGCTACGGCGGATATTTTGACGTTTTTCTCCGGGGTGTTTTCCTCTCCTGATGAATACATATATACACCCGGTTCTAGATTATGCCGCACAAGCCTGGACACCATGGCTCCAAAAAGACATCTTACTCCTGGATCGCATATAACGGAGAGCTTCTAAGCTTGTCATTGGTCTCGAAAATATGACATTCGCCAGGCGACTCAGACAACTGGAAATGAGTACACTTGCACAAAGGAGAATGCGAGGTGATCTCATCCTCGCATACAAAATACTAACTACTGTTTCCCACCCCCTGGATATATTATTCCACCTTCGAACTTCCAGCAACAGCCGTGGCCATGGTTGCAAGTTGGAAATACCACATTCCAAACGGAACTGCCGCAGGTATTTTTATTCCGTACGTGTGTGCTTTGCTTGTAATTCCCTACCTTCCGATTTGGTAAGCTCAAACAGCTTATCTATATTCAAATCACAACTTGACGATTATATGAGAGATAATCCGAATTTTTCCCCAAACTATTAATAAGCTATCATTGTCCCATTGATTTTGATTTTATTATACTTATATTATATATATATATATATATATCTATATATATATATATATATATCATATATATATCTATATATATATATATATATATATATATATATCTGTCACCTATATTTCCACCCTGTGGTTATTGTAAAGTTAATTGCTTTTTCAACCATAAATCTTGAATCTTGAATCTTGAGATATCAGAAGTGCTCTACCTATCTTTCCTTCTGCTGTATTTTGTCGAAAATCAGGCTACCAGTTACAGACATAATAGGAGACGTTTTAACTTTGTTTGGCCCAATGGCTCTATTGATCCCATAATATATACCGTGAAACGTTCGCTAAATCTTCGATCTTTCAACACGAATGTTCAGCTGTTGCGAATGTGCTGGAGTGTCTTGAGGAGCGTCCTTTTCATCAAAAGGCCACCTTTACAAATGCGACTGTTAAAGGCCCGTCTGCCCAAAACATCCCTGGTCCGCAAAAAGATACGAAGCCAAAGCCACCTGCTCACCCGAAGGATCAGCGAAAACCCTCAGGTTCAAAACAGAAAGTCATGGTGCAAAACACTCCCAAAGTGGACACTATAGTATTCGATCTAAGGTAGTTGAAATGTCCAGCAACCAGCGAAAGCGCCAAACACACAGTGTACGTTCAGTACATGGACTAAGCGTGATTTGCACCAACGTAAAGGAAACGAGTGCCACCTTAATAGGGGACAGGCTAAAGCACGATAAAGAAGAATGGAAAAGGTTGTGCAACAGCATGGACTTGGAGCCAGTTGAACCACTATCATTGATACGACTGAATCGTAAACCTACTTCTTCAAATCTGGACCAGCCAACATTGCTTAGAATCACGGTTCACTCTGAAGGGGATCTTCAAAACATCTTACTATCCGCTTTTCTCCTGCGTAAGGACCGTTCTGAGACCACTGCAAGGATGTTTGCTGATGTGCCCTGGAGGAAAAGGGCCCGAAAGGACCAGCAACAAAACCAAACGAAACAGATGGATGATCGAAGTATAATGCTTTTTGGAGTTCCAGAAGCTGATGAAGCAACTGATAAAGCGGTGCAGCGCAAACACGATCAGTTACAATGGAGATTCCTCAGTGATATACTTGGTATGTATGATGTAGCTGTGACGGACACGTTCCGCATCCCCAAATCTACGACCTATAAGGGCATCGGTCCTAAGCCTCTTAAAATAACGTTTTTGCGTAATGATATGTTGAACACGGTTAAAACTCGTTGGGAAAATGGCCGCAGAATAATCCCACGAGACATTGGACTAGGTGCATCGACACACCATATTGGAAAGATAGATGCACCACTAAGTTCAATAGAGACACTACCAAGTCAATCAGTTGTTGACGTGTCAGAAGTAATTTCAGCCGATACGATAGATCACTGTGTTCCAACAGTACAACCCCAGAACGATCAAGCATCCTTGAAAGCAAAAAACCTTCAGTTGTCGACTCTGGAGGAGTCGGCCTAACATATATTCTGCACTCCACTAGCCTTCTTCCACACACCCAATTCTTGTTGAGAAAAACAACTATGAACTGCATCTACACCAACGCACAATGTCTCGGAAACAAAATCCGTGAACTGCGTGCAGTTTTTCTGAGATGTTCACCAGACATCATTGCCGTAACTGAAACGTGGCTGCAGACTCAGCAAACAAATAGTGAACTTGAATTACCAGGAATGTCACTTATTCGTCATGACCGCGAAACTAGAGGAGGAGTAGCTTTGTATTATATGCAGTGAGATTACGGATCCAGACATCGTGTTACGGGTTACACTCTGGTGCTCAATCAGACTAGCTAACGGCGAAGACTGTGTTTTGGGAGTAGTATATCGCCCACCGTCTGCACAGGAAACTTACAATCTGGCCCTACAGCCCAAATCCAACACTTTCAAACACGGTTGCCCTGAGTGAAATAAGTGTCACTGAGAAACGCGTCCTCCAAGGTTTATTTAATATGAAAACCGGAAAGTCTCCTGGGGCTGACGGAATAACCCCGAAAATATTGAAGAAATTTGCGAGTTTGCTATACAAACCACTCACTTATTTGTTCGAGCAAAAACTGGCAAGCGGATTGATTCCTACAGATTGGAAACGAGGAATAATTTCTCCAATTTACAAAGGTGGAAATCGCTCCGATGTTTCCAATTACCCACCCGTTACTCTGTTACCAGTGATTTCAAAATTACTTGAGCGACTAATTGTTGACGATCTAATGAAACATTTCGAGAATGAACAGTTGCTTTCGAGGAACCAGCATGGATTCAGACGAAATTATTCCTGTTTGTCTAATTTACTGTTAACGCTGGTTGATTGGACAAAATCGGTAGATAAAGGACTAGCAATACACGCGTTCTACTTAGATATTTCAAAAGCATTCGATCGTGTTGACCATTCACTACTACTGCAGAAGCTTGAATGGCTTGGTATCACTGGAAAGTTGCTGAATTGGCTAAATGACTACCTAACAAATCGCACTAACCAGGTACGTGTTGATGGTGCATTATCCAAACCAATTGCAGCAACTAGCGGAGTTCCCCAAGGCTCAGTCCTTGGTCCGATCCTCTTTCTGGTTTATGTCAATGAAATACCGGAAATTGTTCGATGTTACATTCCGTTATTTGCGGACGATATAAAGATTTGGCGCAGCATTCGTATTCCAGAAGACCGTCTGCTATTACAAAAGGATCTTGATACGCTTCACAGCTGGTCGTTGAAGAACAAACTGCCGTTTAACTTCAACAAATGCAGGATCATGAATGTGGGGAATCGAGTAGAGTTCACATAACACATAGGTTCGCATGTCCTTGAAAATTGCAGTGAAGAAAAAGATTTGGGTG
Source organism: Atriophallophorus winterbourni (assembly GCA_013407085.1). Classification (NCBI taxonomy): domain Eukaryota; kingdom Metazoa; phylum Platyhelminthes; class Trematoda; order Plagiorchiida; family Microphallidae; genus Atriophallophorus; species Atriophallophorus winterbourni. The sequence goes on along the minus strand of JACCGJ010016581.1, from coordinate 10,347 downwards.
TGGAACTTATGCAGCGAATCTATCACCGCTCAACGAAACTAGATCTCAGCATCCGTAACAAACCATATTAAGAAAGGATAGCTGAACTGAATCTGTTAGATTTTCCCTATCGACGAATCAGAGGAGACCTTATCTTACTCTACAAAACATTCCATAACCCGAACCATCCCTTACAGGATTTATTCACGCAAAGGGATACGAGGAATTATCGGACCCATGAATATGTGCTGGTCGTACCCCATTCCCGCCTGAGCTGTAGAATGTAATTTTACTCTGTCAGTCTCTGTTTTACTTGGAACAGTTTGCCTTCAACCGTTGCTCACGCCACTAGCTTGCATGACTTTAAAACGAAATTAGACGAATTTTTATTGCATTATTCGTTTCCAAAACCCTTATATACTGTTTAATCTATGTTCTTATATTGTTTATACACTTTAATTTCAATTTTACCATCCTGTGGTTGTTGATAAGCTTGTTGCACTTTAGACCATTAAAAACCATGAATTACCTTGAATTACCTTGAGTATCAGCAGCTTTTTGGATACTATGGCAAAATTTAGTCCAATGGTCATTTGCACATCAACTTGTAGTCTGTTGGACCTTATTTCTAGCTGCTCTTAGAAGTCGAAAGTTTGCACATGCGTGTGACGTCTATCTTTGACTTAGCAGACAATTTGGCGAGGTGAAATCAAGTCTGGAGACTAAACAGTGTGCGCAGTTTTAAAGGCGTTTTACATTTTCATTGGTATTACCTACGTCGAAATTTCCCAGACAGTTTTCACAAGACTGCACGGAGTCTGGCATTGAAAACACCCAATAGCACAACACCAGTTTTTCGTGGCACGCTTTTGAGGACTGTTGCTGACGTTGGATAAGATTATCTAAAATCATGCAAAACCCGATTGCCCCTCAATATAACCAGTTATTTTATATATTGTCTTCAAAATGCGTAAACTGGGCAAGTACCTTATGCAATTGCTTCAATCTTAACACATGGGGAATCAAAGATAGGAAAGGTGTAATAACTTGAAACCAAAAATGTGTCTTGCATTCTGAAAATACACAAATCTATCTCAAAACACTTTAAAGCATAGAATTTAGACGCCGTTAGCAAATATGGATCATTTTCAGCCATATACCTCAGTTTATTTAGACACATATTACCATTAATATACGAAAGGACTGCATATTTTTAATGACGATGTGTCTGCGCATCTATGAAGGCAACCGGGATAAACAACCTAACATCAATACATATTCACTTTCGAAATTAGCATGCAGTCACGTGATCACAGGTGATTGTAGCTGCGGTGAATAATAATCACGCTTATTTAAAATCGATGATTTCTACCTAGACCATGCAGCTCATGCCTCGCACGACTATTCACTTATGGATGTAACTTGATGTATTTATGGTGTTAATTGTCGGATCTGTGAGCATAAATTTAAACACTTGTATCCCATGTGAAAGGCTACCTAGAACGATTTATTCTGTTCGTGATATTTTATCAAAATAAAATCGCTATTGATTTATTTGAATCGTAATCAGATTAGTTTTACACTATGTAAACTTTTCTGCTGGAATTCCTGTTTATCGTGGATCATCCACTTGAACACCTGTTTCATCGACAAGAAGTACGTGGTAGCAAGTGGCTACAAGTTAATTATTCCACACTCTAGATCAAATTGTCGAAGGTTTTTATTTTCTATATGAGTTTGTTTTATATGGTATTCTCTGCCACCACATATCATTTGTGCATCAAGCCTGAACATGTTCAAGGCTGCATTTGACTAGTATATGTTGACCAAATCCAGCCTCGCACCTGAATACAAATGCTGACTTTCCATATTCAAGGTTTTTAAGGGTCTAAAAAGCAACAAGCTTAACAGAAACCATAGGATAGTAAAAATTGAAATGTAAGTGCATAAACAAAATAAGGAATTAGAATAAGCAGTATATAAGTGTTCGGAAACGAATAATTCAATAAATATTCGTCTAAGTTCGTTTTAAATTCATGCAAGATAGTGAAGTCAGCAACGGTAAAAGGTAAACTGTTCCAAGTAAAACAGACACGGACAGAATAAAAAATACCTTCTACAGTTCAGGCGGGAATGGGATACCACCAGCACGTTCATGGGTCCGATAATTTCTCGTATTCCTTCGCGTGAATAAATTCTGTAAGAGGTGTTTCGTGGTATGGAATGTTTTGTAAAGTAAGATAAGGTCTCCTCTGATTCGTCGATAGGGAAAGTCGAACAGATTCAGTTGAGCTATCTTTTCTTTATAAGGCTTGTTTCGGATGCTGAGATCTAGTTTTGTTGAGCAGTGATAGATTCGCTACATAAGTTCCACATCTCTCTTGAGCCACGGAGACTATGGCTGCACACCGTATTCCATGACTGGTCTCAAGTATGTATTCATGATCTTTGGGAATATCTTGGTCGAAAATTTCCCAGATACTCGTTGGAGTAGATTTAGGACAGGTGTTGCTTTTTTTAAGTCAGTGTTGTTTTGAAGGGAGGTTTTCAAACTCGAGCATTTTGTTTCCGAGACATTGTACGTTATTGTAGATGCATTTCTTAGGTTGTTTTTATCAACAGGGATGGGGCGTGGGGAAGGAGGCTAGTGGAGTGCAGAAAATCTCTTAGGACGACTCCTCCAGATTCGTCATTTGAAGGTTTTTTGCTTGCAACGATGCCTGATCATTTTGAGGTTGTAATGTTGGAATATATTGATCTATAGAGTCGGCTGCATTTGTTTATTAGACGCCAACTACTGATTGATTGGTTATGTTTCTACTGGACTTTGTGGTGCATTTATCTGTCCAATATGAAGTTTTGATCCGTTTATTCTAATTTCTGCGGCCATTTTCCCAAAGAGTTTTGACCGTGTTCAACATATCCTTACGCAAGAACGTTATTTTAATTGGCTTAGGACCGATGCCCTTATAATTCGTAGATTTAGGCAGCTACATCATGCAGCGCAAGTATATCACTGAGGAATCTCCATTGTATCACTGCTTTATCATTTGCTTCGTCAGCTTCTGGGACCCCGAAAAGTGTTAATCTTCGATCATCCATGTGCTTCGTTTGGTCTTGTTGCTGGGAGTTCCGGGCCCTTCCCATCATGGTACATCAGCGAAGATCCTTGCAGTGGTCTCTGAACTCTCCTGACGCTGGAGAAAAGCGGATAGTAAGATTTTTCCTAGATCCCTTTTAGAGTGGACCGTGATTTTAAGTGGTCTTGGCTGGTCCACATTTGAGGAAGTAGGCTTACGATTCAGTCATATCAAGAATCAAGAACCAAGAATCAAGATTTTATGGTGAAAAAAAACAATTGCTTTACATGTACCATTGGATGATAACTATTACAAAAAAGAAAATGTAATTAAAAACACATTGTTGTATGTTTGTCTGGATTCAATACACAGGGCCGATTATGGGGTGTTTCTGGATAAATGCATCTAGTTTTGTTTTAAAAACATCAAATTTTGTTGCATTCACAACGTCTTGCGGTAGTGCATTCCTTAGAAAGCAGATACGCACAGAGAAGAAATGGCGCCGAAAGTCAAGTCTTGAGTGCGGTATTGCGAGGCAACTTGAGTGACTACGCGTATTCCGAGGGGAGATTATTTTTATTAGATCTCGGAGCGGGTGGTTTTCGATTCGCATTATTATGTAAGCTAGAATAACGTCGCTCCTTATTCGACTCTGTGTAAAATCAGGCAAACCTAGTATGGCCATTCACTCTTGATATGGGACGTGCTGCATCCCATCAACTAGCTTTGTTGCTCGGTGGTAAATTCTATCCAAGAGGTCGATGTCATTGCGCAGCCATGGTGCCCACGCTGGAATCAAATACTCCATTGTTGGATGAATGTAAGTATTTATAATGCGGGGAAGTGTTTTGGGTGTGAACCGCCCAATGATAGTGGTTCAACTGGCTCCAAGTCCGTGCTGCCGCACAAGCTTCTCCATTCGTCTTTATCGTGATTTAGCCTGTCCGCTAGTAAGGTGGCACTGGTTTCCTTTACGTTGGTGCATATCACGCTTAGTCCATGGAGCGAATGTACACTGTGTGCCTGTCGCTTTAACTGGTTGCTGGACTTTTCAACTGCCTTAGTTCGAATAGTTATTGTGTTCACTTTGGGAGTATTTTGCACCGTGACATTTGGTTCTGAACCTGAGGGTTTTCGCTGAAACTTCAGATGAGTACGTGGTTTTGGCCCCGTAACAATTTTTCGGACCAGGAAAGTTCTGGACAGACAGGCCTTTAGCAGGTGCATTTGTAAAGGTGGCGTCTTGATGAAAAGAACGCTCTTCACGACTCACCGGCACATTTTCAGCAGCTGAACCTTCGCGTTAAAATGATCTGCGAAGATTCAGCGTATATGTGACTGGTATTACCGTCAGGGGTTTCCGATTTATCTAAACCTACACGGGCAAACTGAGAATTTTGAGCGGTGACAAGAGTCTCTACCGTTGCTTTCAACGTTTGTATGAGGAGTTCTAAGCTCAGCATCCGATTATCCAAGTTATTATGTTGGACACTTGTTCGGGCAGCTAAATTTGCTTTTGGTTCAATTCGACAATTATTGCACACGTAGCGTATGCCAGGATAGACAACGCCTCTGGCGGCAATGATTTGTCACATTTTGCGTGACATGTGTGGGAACAGTTGCGACACGTGGCAGATTTGACCTTACCACTGACGACTTTCATGCAGACGACGCACGTTTCGCGAACATCAGATTGTTTCATGTTAGCGAGGCCAACTAAAAGTACAAATCAGAGCACAAAAATCGATACGGCTGCGGTGAGTTTGTGTGGTATTGCGTGAAGTTGACGGAAAGTGACGAGTTGTAGGAATATTTCGTCACCTGATTTAGCCGCGAATTTGCCAGCCTCCGATTGAGAATATTGACGTGAAATTGATTTCACGTTGAGTATTTCTCCAAGTAGTTCCCGACAGGGGTAAACACCGATGGGTTGATCTAACAACAAAAACACAAAACCGATTCAAATAAACGGGTAACGCACAAAAAGAATGACACGTCGCAGATGGATGATTTTTGTATGAGTAGATCCGTCGTAGCAAATTTTCAAATAGATATCCAAAAATGAAACCGATCGGATGAAAAGTATGAAAGTTATATCAAAAAGTATCTGACGACAAAATTAATCCATCCGCACGTCACGATGATAAATCATTTGTGTTGTTTTTATTCTTCCCTATATTTTTGACCTATGGTTACTGTAAAGTATTTGCTTTTTTGACTATAAAAACTTTGAATTACTTTGATCTTTGAATCGTGTACCGATTCAATAAACATTACACTGGAACCGAAACTCTGAATACTTCTAACAATGCTTTCCATTCTGAAAATCGCTTCCATTTACCAGTAGTAATCTCAACCCAACAATATTAAATATTTAAAATTGTTGTAATCAATTTGGAGAAACTTTGTTTTTATTTAATTTCAGTGTCACTGAAGGTTAATGGCCAGTGTTTTGGGTTCAGGCGACACCGTGTGATTTAATCGATTGGATCAATGCCGTTGTTTTGTTGTATTTTGTTCATTGTATTCCAATGAAACTTCTTTCGATCCACATCCTGCTTTAAACAGGCTGTTTATCTGATACACAACATGTGGTTTGTTTTCTTATTGTTCTATTTATCACCCCATGCAATCCTATCCAGCTAATCTTCATGACATTCTTGAGAAGTGAAAACAAATAAAATGTAAAGATTTATACTTAATCAGTATCATCAAGAAATTGAACCGAGCAGCAGCCTGACATGTCGTGGCATCACACTGTTGTCGATCCCCAGCGAGGCATTTCCTGAGTTATTGTCAATATACTGAGAGATGAGTTGAATCCGCTATTGAGTATGGAGATGTGGAGATGCATATCCAACCGACTGGTCGGCACAGTTTTTAGAGAAATAAATTCAACTAGAAACTCTAGCGTTCTGAGCCAGGATACTATAATCAACGCATTTTGCAACTTAGCCAGTTCTCTTCTTAGGCATAATGAAAGCGATGATCGCTTAAATTGCTCAAGCATTTGCAAATGGGTTCATAAGAAAATATTTGGCAGTTTTTTTGGCCTGTGACAACAAAAGACTTGTGAAAATGAAGCATAGGAATTTACTATTTCACGGACGCTCCGTTAAGATTGACCATACGATCTGGAAGCCTGACGGTGTCATCGCAGAACAAACGCTTACGTGGCTTTTTTAGAAGAAAACGGAATTAAAGTAGTCTGAAACACGTTGTCCAGAAAGATATGAAGACAATTAAACTGAAACTTCCAGGAGCAAGTGTCCGAAGTGAGTATAAAAGGACTATCCATTTCAAAACCCATATCACGAATGACAATCACAATATATTTAAAATTATAGTCTCAAAATTAGATCGGATTAGAAAATATATCTATTCTCGGTCTACGATGTTACACACATTCACTTAATTGTATGCACTAACACAGCGACGTGATTTCGATAAACCCTTGACTGAACGCACCTGCACTTCCGGGTCACAAAATCGCCAAGCTTAAAATTCTATCGATTTTCATCGCATTTCAACATTCGTCACACAATGTTGCGTGTTCCAGACAGGCGTATTGCGGTCAACCGCTCGTTAGAATCGTGTTTCCGGTGCTTGCGTGTGGGTGCCTGTGTGCGACAAAGTGTAAATAATGCATTGAACGGAAAAATCACTCAAGCTAAAAATAGGTGTTGACGTTTGCGAACGTGACGCAAAGACGGTACAAGAACACATTATAAAATGCGTACACATGACACACATTATTTGCTTCAAACCTCAATCTGATTGTAATTCATCGCAGCTATCCAACGGTCTTTCGAATTAGTCAAATTAATTTACGCGCTGAAATGAACTTGTAGGTTTTCTGAAACTGAACATAGACGAGAACTCGCAGATCGTTCAGAAAATGTGCGTACATCAACTTCGTTTTGTTGTCCGCAGCAGAACAAAAAAGTGGATAGCACTGAAGCGCGCAGCGTGGGTGCAACATAAAGTCAACAATATTTCTACTTCTTGGCAACATTTCCGTATGTTACGCAGCAAAGTGACTGCACTTATTCGAGAGGATAAGGAAGCGCACCAATTAATGCTCCTGTCAAAAATGGAATGCAACCCTAAGTTACTATACAAAATCATGTACGCGAAAGCGAAAGTCAAACCAGGTATTTTTCCCATCCAGTATGGTGAAAAACTAACTGAAACATCGTTGGAAACCGCAAATGCTCTGGCAATTTACTATTCTAAAGTGTTCGTGCCAAAGGTTTTAGTGGAACGTTCGGAGTATTCAATCGAAACAGGAATTGAAACGTTGTGTGATATTTCAATAAATCCAGTGATTGTCGCAAGTCATTTGCTGAAACTAAATGTAAGAAAATCCCCAGGAGCAGATGGCATTACACCGGATGTGCTCAGGTTCTGTCACCGTCAGCTTTGTGAACCGCTCTCTAGCCTGTTTAACTATTCGTTGCTTAATGGAGTGGTACCAAAAGATTTGAAGTCGGGCGTGATAACACCTATCTTTAAAGGCGGCTGCCGATCTGACGCTGCAAATTATCGTCCCATCACACTTTTACCTGTTATTGCTAATGTCATGGGACGTATAGAGTTGACAAGAATGGTTGCACACTTTGAATCGCCTAATTTTTTTTCGCCAGCACAGCATGGATTTCGATCTCACCGATCCTGTCTCACAAATCTTCTCATAGCATTAGACGACTGGACGAAAGAGTTGGATAGAAGTACTTGCATCCACGTCCGTTATCTAGACATTTCGAAAGCTTTTGACAGAGTCAATCATCGTCTGCTTTTTCAGGAATTTGTGAACCACTCCTCTCATGGTTGTGTGACTATCTGTCAGATCGCGACGCCAGAGTTAAATTAACGGAGTGCTATCACAAACGTTCAAACCACGAGCGGCGTCCCACAAGGATCTGTGCTGGGCCCTCATCATTGATTTGTCATCAAACGTGAAAATAATAAATAACAAGCAGCGTTCAAACAAGCCTCTTAGAAGCAGTAGGTGCAAATGGATGTGTTATCGCTACAAGGCCTGGTATACTTACTAGGACGATCCGTCAAAACTGACTTGGTGCAACGACATTTTATTATGAGACGAGTGTGCCTGACTTATTCTAATTTATTAATACGATACGCGCAATGAACCATATTACAAATAACGAGTAGAAAAAGGAAGATGATTTTTCAATCATTTCACATTACCCGCCTTCAACGGGACCGATCCACGTCGCTTGTTTTCACCAATCGAAGTTTTATTTGAGTCATACCGTGTTCGAACGCAAAGCACACGCTAAACCGCGTCGTCGGAATGCTTCCAACATCCATTTCAGAGAGGTTGCTGATTTAATTTACGATCAACCTGCCATAGATCCTTACGATAAGACCAAATCTTCAATTATATTTGGCATTAGTTCCACCGATGAGCAAAACTTATGAAAACCCTTATCCAGCTAGATGGTTGTACACCTTCCTTAGCTTGTTTATACACGTACATTTCAATTTTTACCATCCTATGGTTGTTGTTAAGCTTGTTGCTTTTTATATAATTATTAACCTTGAATTACCTTGAATCCACAACATTTACGAGTCTTACGACAGATCTGGTTTCAGAGTTTGCCGAATGATACGCGCAATGTTCTGGTTATCATGGAAACCGACAGTAACCTAGACAAGCTTGCTCAAGTTGCAAATGATGTCTACGACATCTCTTGATCAGCCAGATGACGCAAAGCTCTGGCGAAAGATAAAATTTACTGTTGACATACAGCATTTACAACGACATCTCGATAAGATAGGGGCCTGTCCCCACAGAAAATAATGCCACTATATATCATGAAATACAGCTTATTATCGCTCAACAGCAAGCGGAACAACGAATATTGCATACGACAAACTGTTATTCAACCTGCTTCCTTCGAAAAATATTGTGGTGTGATTAATCTCTCTGACGTAGGAAACTCAATTCAATGTCGACCAGCACCCAGCAAATGTTGAAAGCAACTTGGGTTTCATCAGAATACCCCTAGGTTCTTTCGACTCCAACATAATCTCCATGTTGAGTTCAACCTACATCCGCCTTCATCTGCAATATGTTGTACCAGCATTGGAAACTTGGTTGAAAAAGGATATTCAGCTATTGGAAACTCAACAACGCAGAGCGACACAGCTAGTCCCTCGACTATTACGAAACGCGTCTTAGAAGATTGAAATTCCATTTAGCCAAATACAGACGACAAAAAGGAGCACTAATATTTATTTAGACAGTGCTTAATCAAATAAACCTTCCATGCAGACATCTGTTACCTCTTTAAAAAAAACACATCTACATGGTCACCCGTCTAAATTGTATCAACAGGATAGCATGTTGAACTGCCGCCAATACGCCCTTTTTATTCACAATTGTGGAATAGTTTACTTACTCACGTGGTAAAATTTGGAACCAATTACCGTTTTAAAAAATCACTAGATGCCCATCTGGACATGTATGATTTCACGTTTGACGATAATCAGTAACAATAAATGTTGAGAAACCGACCCGAAGTAGGTGGGTCTTGTAAAGCATAAAAACTATGAATAAATCCATGAATAAATTATCCTGCAATTTATTTGGTACATAAATATTTCGCCTATCTATGAACACCGCTAAATATTCGTTGGGTGGACAGCATTCCCCCAGTGTTATTTTTTAAGCGAAATCATAGTTTTTATTTGCATGGTTCGATTCCTGCTGCTCAAAGCACTAGTAGAAAAATTTCCAACTATGAAATAGGGTAGTAAATGAATTTTCGGTAAATTATTTGTCTAGTTCCAGCATATCGAGCAAAAAACGATGGATTTCAACACACTAGACACGAACACGATCTTATTCAAAATAATGTATTCTTAAATTTTGTTTCAAAATCTTTTTACTCGGTGAGAACACCTTTTCTATCTATGAGGATTTCCAGAGAAAATATACGCGGGCAGAGTTAGAGTTCCGCTGACAACTTATGCAGGAATGTGGTATTTTAAAGAGCAATAGTACGACTGCGTGTCGGGAGAGTGGAACCAATTTTAAATGCTTCCTGTATGAGCGGCGTGTCGTATGGATTGTTCTGTAGATTAGATTCAGTTCTGAACTCGGAACTCAGATCTCAGAAAGATTTACGTTAGCACTAGACTTAGCCGAACCACAACAGGACGAGTTATGTAGAATAAAAATTAAAATCTTCCACGAATACTTAAGGACAGTCACAAAACACACACACACCGAGACGAATCCCGGGCCTCGCGACTTGAC
>JACCGJ010016575.1:0-11712 GCA_013407085.1 Atriophallophorus winterbourni | reverse complement strand
GCTGAGCACTTTAGTGCACCACCGGATACGCAACGCACATACCGGTAATAAAATCTTTAGTATCGACGTAGATATCGAAAAACAATTTAACATGCATAGACGTTACTGGTTAGGCCACGTATTGTGCATGGGAAATCATCGTTTTTATATCACGGTTTTGTTTGCCACTCTTAACTCGAAATGGCGTCGTTGTAAGTGTAGTCCGACTCTGACTTGGCTCAAGTAGATGAAGGATTTGACTGTTAAACTAGCTGCGGCTGATGCGACCCGTCTCCCATGTTTGGGTCCAACAGATCAGATTTCGCTGTAGTCTCTTGCCCTTAGTGATATGGCTTCATGTTCAGTGTCCATCTTGTTTTAAACATCTTAGTTTTTGGACCATCCGAAATGAGCTTTTTTCGCTCACAGCACCGTTGTATGCAACATGTAAATCGTGTGTGACGGACGATGCACCATGAGTTAGGCTTTGTTTGATTGTTATGGTACCATTTTGACCACGACACTGCCAAGTTTTTTCTGTCTAGAATGGAGATCAAGTAGGGTTATCGATTAAAAATTTTTGGCCTTTGCCCGCAAGTTGATGGACTAAACCCGAGTTCGTATGACCTCTCTAAACCTTCCTGGTATGTGCAGCTCTGCTGGTGCAGTACAGCTCTAAGCATAAACCCTCGCACCTTTTTACGGCCCAGTCTCAACACGACGGCCACTACCCTGGGATTTTTCGGTTTTAAGTATCGTATCTCTGGTTTTCTTTTTCTTTTCTCGTGCTTTACTTTCAAGCTTGCATATTTCTTCTGGAATATTTCACATTCATATTCCCCGATTTCAGGATTCTACTATCAGGCAAGATACGTTGGATGATTACAACCCGTTTGCTGACCCTCCCTCGGGTAAGCTTTGATTTTTATATTTTCTGATTAGCACCGAGTAAGTACATCCTAACTCGCTTCGCAACATTCTTCGTTTGTGTTGATGGTGGTATGAAAGCACAAGCCTGATCCAGGCAAAGTGTCGCAAAGTCAGAGACGGCACGTGGGCTGAAATACTGTCAGGTTGCCCAGGCTTGGACAGATATGACAAAAGAAATAGATGCTTTGGTGTACAACACCTTAATTGGTTTCGGTATGTACACGCGTGACTGGTGAATCGTGCAGCTTGCGAGCTAATGGTCCACTTTTCGAACCAACCTTTTCTTACTAGATTGCTAGGATGCTTTTTGTAATACCTCGAACCTTTCGCGGAGCCAGGAGAACCGAGTTCACCCAGCTGACATCAACGTGGATTTATTTAGGCAAACCAATCACTGCCTCTTCCTCGCCTCCACAAATTTTCCATATACCAAGCACCATCTAGGTACCTGGCGCTCCCCATCGCAACGTATTTGGGCACAGCTTCACCATATCGCGATAAGCTACAGGTGGCGAGGTAATGTCAAAAGGTCCTGCTGACTGGAAAAAAATTGGCTGGTGGTCAGCCGTTAACTTGGAAGAGTGATTTGAAAAGGCTCACTTCTAGTTTAGCCAAGGTTGGACGGGTGCGCTTACCTGGATAGGGTGAAAGAGAAGGTGAGAGTGTTTAGCTCCACACGTTGGCAACGATGGCCATGAACTGACATCAATGGAAAGAGTGCATCATCTCTATCCCCTCCTGAAATTTTTGATCGGTAATAAACTAAAATCAAAAACGACTTGTGTAAATGGACAAAAATATTCAAATTTCTCTTTTCACTGTTCCTCACCAGTTTTGTACATTTAATTATTTCTTTTGAGCGGCACCATATCTGTATCGCACACACACACACATATATATATATATATATCCAAGGGTGTGCAATCGTGACTTCTGTCTTTTGCAGCTTATACAGTTGTAAATTGATTTTCCACTGGTAGTGAGCTGTATGCGAATACTCGCTGGAGTCTCTCTGCCATTTGTTGCTATTTTCCTTTCTTATGTCTGTTTAGGCCTAGGCAACCCCTAAATAATTACGTCGATATTTTGTGACCCAATGACCTCAGAATTAGGGTTTTGTTTCCTACCATAAATCCTATATTAATCATTGAATAGTTACGTTAAATTGTGACTAATGTTGTTTCCATCCATAAGAAACAAACAATCATTTCTTTCACTAATATGGTTCCTTAATTTACCTTATTCTTTGTCAATGTCACTTCCTCTATCCGCATCCACTAAGTAAAATGTGTTTCTATTTATCGGCCAGGCGGCAGAAATGCGGTTTCAGTCGCAGCTATCCAACCGAATGTTGCACCCCCACCGGTATTGGAGATAGAAAAATCCAGCCCACCCAGGCAGACGCCAGCTAATCAAACTACAATGAGCGCGGATGCCATCCTCGCGCTGGAACGTCGTCAGGCCGAATTGGAGGCTCGTGCCGCAGAGCTGGATCGACGGGAAAAAGAACAGGAGGCACGAATGGCTGCGTATCAAACAAGCCCAGGTAGTGAATGGAACAATTGTCTCTGTGTCTGGCAGATGATTTTATCAATCTTATCGGAGTGAACAACCTGCTTTTAGAGGGGCGTTTCATCATCATCATCATCATCATCCGAGACAGCCAAATAACCATGAAAAAGTAAAAAAATGTGAAAGGGTGGGAGTTAAATAGCTAGGAATTCGATTGAAGGGTAAGTACAAAACTGGGTTGAGGTGCCTATACCTCGAATCGAACATGCATTCAATGCTACATCAGCACGACAGTTTCCTTGCCATGCATCAAGCTTTCCTCATCACTCCACTTGACAACATACAAGGTTAAACAAACACTCCAAGAAGATACTTAGTGCAAGTCCGCCAGTGAACACGGTTTCTGGACATTTCCTGTAGCGTTATTAACCACTGTGATGTCTGATCGCGGGGACCTCGGCCTGAAAGACGTGCTCTTAAACTTTGGAAAGATTGATTGAGGGTATCTTAGCCCACGTGCAGTCTCTGACTGTGCGGCACTTTGCCTGCATCAGGCTAGTGCTTTCATACATACATACATACATTTAGCTGCGACGGTTTGGCCACCACGAGATTTACGCCAATCGGGGTGTGGCATCGCAAAAAGAATCCGTTTCGGAAGTCGGTAGTCCGACTTCCTTAAAACGTGACCCAACCAGCGTGATCTGTACAAATTGATCTGCTTCTCTATATCAACATTACTACCGAAGAACATGATTCGAAGAGCATCGTTGCGTATGCGATTGTAACAGCTAATTCCTAGAATGTCGCAGGGACATGGGTTGTCAAATACTTGTAGACGCCGAATGTGCTCTTTACGTCGGGTCCCAGTTTCGCGTCAATACGGTAATACAACCCTAATTGCCGCTTTGTAGAATCTACCTTTGAGTAGCAGAGACAGTCCTTTCTGGCTCCAGCGGTGAGCTAGTTTGCGTAATGTTACGGTCGCCTTAGAAATGCATGTCGAGACAATTATCTAACGATGCTGAATTATTGATACAACTACCGAGATACGTGAATTGATGTACAGTTTTAATCGACTGGTCGTCAAATAATAAAGTGCTGTTTGATAAGTCATTATGACTGCATTTGGAAGGTGCAAAACGCATTCCAAATGCGGGCACAATACTAGCTAGCTTGTTCAGTATCACCTGTGTCTCTGTACGAGTCGAAGTAGGGCGTGTACTAGCATGCACACATATCATTCTGGTGCATGCGAACTGATGTCAAACATGATCGTCATTCTCAGTTGGAGATCAATTTATCAATCTTGTCTTGCCCTGGATGAGCAGACTGCGGTAGTTTGCCCGGCGTGCACGGATTTGCACTATTTCAGTACTGCGCAAGGAACACCGCGCTTAAGCGATTTGCCAAAGGCACTCATCTGCATACAAACACACGCTGCAGTCTCATCGCCATTTCTCATTTTCTCTTATAGCCGTCATACCAGGTTGGTCAATGGTGAGAAGCCAGACAAACACAGTTTCCTTGTCCCTCGCGGACATGGTATACCAGAAGAGGCGTATGAATCCGCAAGGATCACCGGCTCGACTGGTTGGGATGATGTCGGGAGTCCCTGCTTGGTCTCTACCTCGCGAATGGCTTGTGAACTGTACCTACAGTATCCGGCCCCGATAGGTGCGATCCTTAATCTCGCTCTGCTGCCTTGCGGATTAGGCTTTCGGGCCAAAGGCTTGAGGTGGGAGTCCTCAAGATCAACTCCTATACTTCGGCCTGGGCAACCGGGTAGTATCACGCTCACACCCAAACAATGACAATAACAGCACTAGAAATTCCTACCTCTATATCCTCTATTGCTTCTATTGCCTCTTCTCCACATGTTACCATCCCCGATTCGCTCTCTCTACCTGATGTACGACTCATGCCGTCTAGACAGCCGTCGATTGCTGCAACTCTTCTACGCCCGCGGGTTTCATTTAGGTTAGCTTCGTTTAACGTTCGGACCTTGCTACAACCGGGACAACAGGCCGGCCTTGCACGAACGCTTGAGACGTTAGGCATTGATATCTGCTGCTTGTCGGAAACCCGTTTCCGTGACACAAGCGAAGTCTGTCAGTTGGTCTCACCAGCTGAACCAGACAGCAGATTCCACCTGCGCCTCTCTAGTGACCCGGATGCTACCTCTGCCGGATTGGCTGGCGTCGGTATCGCGCTCAGTTCCCGTGCTGAGCAATCACTCTTAGAGTGGATTCCCGTTGACAGCAGACTGCGGTGCACGATTTCGTGGCCACTGTCGGGTGAACAGGCGGTGCGAAACGCGGAGGGATTTGTTTGTGATTTCTGCCTACGCTCCAACGGACTGTAGTGTGGATCTCAGTAAGGACAACTTCTATGAGAACTTGCATAGTTTGTTTCGCAAGGCACGCAGGACAGATGTCGTAATCATGGCAGGAGATCTCAACGCTCGCGTTGGTTGCCTGTCTGAATACGAGCGCCACCTAGGAGGTCAGTATGGGCTGGATGGCGGGCGTTCAGATAACCTAACAGTATACTAGCCCACGTGCAGTCTCCGAATACCTGGATACAGGCTTGTGATTTCATACTTCATACATACCTAGCGTTTCAACACTGCCTGCGTGATAGAATACTGGTTATTCAGGCTTGTTTTTCTGTCAATTGTTTTGAGATACATTATATCCAAGTACCCGTACGATTTGTCGTTAAATGTGCAATACTTGATCGTTTTTTAAATGTCCGATAGGTGAGCGCAGCACGATTTACCAGTAATATTGCTAGAGCAATACCGTAATTGGTTCACCATGCCCGTATTTAATTTGGTTGACGTGATTTGGTGTGTGACCTTGCTTCGATCCAAGATGTGTGCTTTTATCACGTTTCTAGCTAATCAGATCAGTGGATATATATATAGAATGATATTTCAGATAAAATAATTCATTTTTTCGTATAGGATGGACGTTTCTTCTTAGCGCTATCATGTTCTGTCTTCATTCCCATTTCACATGGACAACTTTTACTCGTTTCGATAAAGCGGTATTGCGTATTATGCCTCATTTGACAGCAAACCAAAATCTCATGCTCACCAAACTTTTACAACTATTTTTAAATACGATCTACACGCGGATCTCTGATTTTCTGACCAACTAAGCTTTTGATTTTTTGAACGAAAAATGCTACTTATCCACCTCGTCGTGTTTAATGCGCAACAGAATTTTCATCGATCTGAGTTGGTGCATGCTCGGCGACAATCAATCAGTCGATCATCGTCTTCATGGATGGCATCTAGATGATGCTCAACCACCATGGTATGAAAGCACAAGCCTGATCCAGGCAAAGTGCCGCACAGTCAGAGACTGCACGTGGGCTAATATACTGTCAGGTTGCCGAGGCCTAGACAGATATAAGGGGGAAATAGAAATGGTAGTGAGACTCCAGCGTGTTTCAGCATGCAGTTCACTACCGTTGGCCAATCAATTTAGCACAATATTAGCCGCACAGCACATAAATGCTGCACGATTGCACATGATAAACGAATAGCTAGATCGATGGACGGCAAGAGACTAACACAGCTAAGGCAATCAGCATGGATTGCTGGATGATATCCTGAACTCCTGTCCTGTCCTACATTCAAACAGTTACTGGACCTTTCCACTTAATATAAGTAACCACTCCGATGGCGGATCCCGTAGACCTTAGCGAAGGAAGCCTCCGTCTGTTTGTAAAATATATAATCACACATTCATGAACTGCACATGCTCCACGATGCTGTCAGGTTGCTCTGGCCTAGACACATGTAAACATACGATGGTAGTGAGATTTTAGCGTGTTTCTGCATGTAGCTCATTAGCAACTCTGAATAAATTTAGCATGGCGACACTTGCTTACGCCAAGTCCGTAATCCTTAAAGCGACAGCCTAGTGTCCGAAGGAAATGGTCTGATCATGACGGTTTGTGTGTGGTTCAAAAGGTCACACTGCTGCGCTACCGTTTGAACGGTGATCTTTCACGCATGCTACCTTTTTTGCAATCTCGTTACATAGATTTCATATAATTTTCCACGTTGCTAGCTGTTAAGTAGAACACCGTCATCGGTTGCTTTGGTCCTTGATGGGGAAGCATTTTTTCAAAAGCTGAGCATTACCCATTTGTCGCGTAATGTGTACCTTCGTTTTTGCGCTCCTCCACTTTGATTGAGCTTGCCAAGGCAGCTATGCAAACCAATGTCTCCCGTCTCACGTACGTTTGACAGGCTATCGAGTTACACAACACCCGATAAATGAAGTCTCTTGACAGTCATTCTCCTGCTAGACCTTTTGTAAAGATGTGAAGGGCATTATCGAAAAGCACATGTCAAGAGCTTTCGGATGACATGCAAGCCACAAGAACAGGAAACGCCCTAGGGGTCGGTGACAGCAATCGCGTGAACACGGCTCGTGCGACAACTTGTCCGAAAACGGGAGCGGATGGGGAACAATGTGCCATTTGTCAAGGTTGGTCAAAAGGAACTGATCGGCACAAAATCGCCCGACAAATCAACTCACACAGGCATGCCGCGAAGAAGCATTGGCTTTTGCCTACATCGTCATTCCATGTACATTGTCAGTGGACAAGCGAACTATGGAAAACTATTTCCAGTTGTTAACACTTCGAACAACACAGGAATACAAACAAGGTTTTGGTGGGCCAGCGTGCTTGGTTTTCGTACGTTGGTTTACAGATTTTGGGATTCATACACGCTGCGTTGAAAGCTTCCTCGTGGCTATTGCTGCTATGACTTGCCATTCGAAACTGATGTGGAACCGTGCTGTACAAACAACACCTTGATAAATTTACTTGCTACTGGCACTGAGCTACGCGCTGAAAGATGCTGCAGTCGCACTACCGATTTCCTTTTGCTTCATATCTGTCTAGCCATGGGCAACCTCACAGTATCCTACAGTTTATGACCATGCCAGGATCACACTTGTGATTTCATACATACTTGGCATTTGTCTACCATCAATCCTACTCTATTCGCTTGTCAAGCGGGGTGATTTTAAAAATCTACTGCGAAATTTTATCGCCCCCCTTGTGATCGGATACTACCACGCGGCGCCACTCAAGTGCTTCCTCCTGAGAGTAATGAAGACGAGGCCATATATCCATTACTACGACGAATGGCCCCGATTCTACATGGAGCACAATAGGTATAGAAGATAATCAAACAACAAGAACCCCGCAAGGTCCGATTCCATCGCGCTCTGGGTAAACTTTCTTCTCAATATCCGCATTTAAGATGCCCGAATGTCTGTGCGTATCGATCGATCACTACCATCGCGTGGATGTGCTCATTTATTCAGACCTTGCTCTCACTTTTCCAAATCGTGAATATGTGCCAGAGAAGAGTGTTTCTTTTTCATGTTTCCTGGTTCTCAATGGTAGATTATATCTACTTCAATGTAGAATCTAGCAATGCTTTGAGGAATACGAAATCGTCATGTACATTTATGATTGAGCATCGACCGAAGAAGCTATTCAAACGCACACAGCGTGAGATTAACTGTCGCCGTTACGGTGCTTCAGCCTCATATGTATTATTTATGGATCATAGCTCCCACCTTTAGGTAGTATTTTATCCACTCTACTTCGGTTCAGTTGTCGCTTAGTGTTGCCCGTTTTCTCTAAAGATTGTTTTTTTGTAATACCGTTGTACTTTATCAAATCACAAAGCTAGTCTCTCTTGCTTCTTATGCCATCATTCTGAATCTAGCCGGATCTATCATTACATCCAGTAGATTACCGATAGAATCTGATCCTGTTCGTTATAAGATTTAGTCATTCGAAGACGGCTTCTCGCCAATGGGAGCAGTTCGGTCACATCCCTGAACAAGAATTGTAGCCCACGTGGACCGACCGAAGGCGTGTGCCATGACAGCTTTATATTCCATCATTGCTGCCTGCTATCGATCTAATGCTATTCCCGATGATGATGATGTCGACGTTGATTGCATTGTAGCACCTCACAATTGGCCCGCGCTCCCAAGATGGTGCCCTTGCAAGCCGTGTGTTCGCCAGGACTTTGAAACGGACATCCCCATGGATTGTCGCTGGATGGCTCAGATGGGTTACGGGCTGTGGTTGACGTATGTGGTGATATTGTTGTTGAACATGGGGGGCACATTGGGTTATTTCATTGTGCGCGAATCCACAGTTGAAGGTCCGTTGTTTGGTGCCTCCATCTTGCTCGTGCTCGTGATGCCTCCGTTCAGCTTCTTCTGTTGGCACCGACCGCTTTACAAGGCTTTACGGTGGGTCTTTTTTCCCCTATGGTTATCTATATTCATCCTCTATGATTTTCGCAGTAACGCCGTTGGACCATTGATTTTTATTCATGAGTTACTAGCTGCTGTGTGAGTTCAATGACACGTGTGAATATATGATTTCCTGTTGTATTGAAGCTTTCCGTTGGAAATAGATCCATAGTTATGTTTGTGTTTGGCTAATCTTGATAGTCTGGTGAGGAAAGAAAGGCATTGTGTTTACCGGATGCATCATAGTGAGCGATATCCCAACCCAAAATGCAGGAATCACGAAGTTTGAATATAATGATGGGTTTTCGATATCTCTCTTTAGGGTTTTCATTAAAACAAATGAGGCGGGTCATTATCAAACTTGAAAGTCCGTTAACCTACGCGCAGTTTCTGACTGCGCGGCAATTTGTGAAATACTCAGGTGTGTAATCGCAAGGCAGACAAAGTGCGGTACTCCTTTACACCGCACGGGACGTGATGTCGTGTTGCCTCAACTTGGACTGCTCTCTCAGTGATTATGACCGTGAGACTCAAGCGTGTTATCGCATGCGGCGCATTACCCGGGGCAAATCATCCATGTTTCCGGTTATTGATCATAGTTACAGCTTCGTACTAGACGGTCGTTCTGTACAATTGAGTAGTACTTCCGCAATGCGGAAACACACTGGAGTCTCACTATCATTTTTAATTTTAAGTTTGACTTCTTACGTCTGTCTAGGCCTGGGAAATCTACTTGTACTTGTGTGCGACTGTCTCCTCCTGGAGGATGAGTCGGCTTCAATGAAGATTGTTGGGAATTTGGGTATGTATGATGGTATGAAAGAACAAGGTTGATCCAGGCAAAGTGCCGCGCAGTCAGAGACTACACGTGGGCTAAGATACTGTCAGGTACAAAGCGGCGTCCCCAGCACCACTCGGCGTTTGTTCGAATCAGCTTCTCTAGCCTTTGCACAACCAAGTGCGACCTGCAAGGCAGCAGGAAGTTGCCAGTAAGAGGTGGTCTACCAGACTCTGTTCCAGATTTTTCCTCAGGGTTTTCTCCCGAAGCCTTTCTCGCGATCGGGTATCCCGCAAGGCAGCTGAGGTTGAAAATCAGGGTTTTCCTTCCCTTGGATGAAATGCCCTCCCAGGCTAACGAGCTATATCTACCCGAAGCAAACTGGTTTTCAGGCGCCAGTCACTCGCCCTCGCCCCTTCTCCTGTTGCTAGAAGCAGTTCCGCCGGGCTCGGGGAGCCACTCCTGCAGGCCAGTAGCTGGACTTAGTTGTCAGAGGCTATTTCAGACGCGCGCCTAATGGGAGCATTTTATAAACAGTGGGAGCTTATCCCCACTGCCACCCCCGGCTATGACAATCTTTGGAACCTGGGCAATCTGACAGTATCTTAGCCCACCTGCAGTCTCTGACTGTGCGGCACTTTGCCTGGATTAGGTTTGTGCTTTCATACATACATACACCAATCAATCTATACAGACACACACGTTGTCCATCAAAGTTGGTTTTTCATCGTTTTAATGACAGCTTTCATTGTTGTAATCCAACTTGGAGACAAACTGGATGAATGCATGCTGGTTGATTGCCGTGTGTTCTAGCAGACTTTATCCAGAATCTCGATTATGCGCTCGAGAAGACTCACATTCACTCAATCCTGGATTATTGGGCGATTTCGGACAGCGCGGTAATATCGACAAGTCGTCGATCGATACAATCCTGGTGTATTTTGCTTGCTTGATGCCGAAGTCTGATTTCAGTAAATCTTGCGCTGCAAACACATGCAGTAAGCATAGATTTCGCGATGGAGGGGCAGTCATGCTTTTCGGGCTGCGTATTTGAGGCGATGATTCTTTCCGGTCATACTCTAATGCGAGTTAAGAACCGATTCGTACAAGGAGGCCGACAAAGGACAACTGTTCTGATGCAATACTTCAAAAGGTACTTCCCGAGCTCAAATTAGCTTCTTGACCTGGTTGAGCCAGAGGAATTTGCGCAAAGGAAGATCTCAGGCGTATGTGTACAAATTTGTGACTACTCATCTGTGCCAAGCCCATTGAACTATTCACAAAGTTGATCACGACGGTCCATAATAGAAGCACTGGACTCGAGTTTCGCTCTTATTTGAGCTCATCAGCAGTGCATATCCTCCGCTTCGGGTGGGATTCGAACCCCGACCACCATTGTAGTCCCATGCCTTAACGTCCTGGGCTACCGTTTGACCGATCGCAATTAAGCGTTGATAAACTGTTTTCCAGACTGGCACATTTGAGTAGCTTTGTTTGTCCGACCAGTTCAGAAGGAGCCAGCAACATCTGTTGTGGTCGCCCAACCGAACAGATCTCCGTGTCAGATCTTCCCATCGGATACAGTGTAAGCTACAGTATTCGTACATTTCCAGTTAGTTACCTCGCTTAGATTTCTCCCTGCACCCACATGATGTGACTGCTCGAGAGCGAAGCGAATATTCGCTTCGCTTCGCCATTGCGAAGTGCACTTCGGATATTCGCTTTGTTACTATTCGCCATTGCGAAGGGCAGTTAGGGCACTTCGAAAATTCGCTTCGCTCCAAAAAAGTGACATTCGTTATTGTCTGGTTCACATGCATCTGCGTTTTCTGACTTAAATTTGAGTGCTTTTCGCGAGTACATTTCCTCGTGAGCAGACCTCGTGACTTGATAATTTTCATGGTTCGTCGATCAGGTGCAGCACGGGTTATTCGATTGCGTTCCCAGATAAGACAGTGAATATTTTCTAATACGTTGTTATGTGCATGATGAAAATAAGGAGGTATGGTATAGTATGAAAGCACAAGCCTGTTCCAGGCAAAGTGCCGCACAGTCAGAGACTGCACGTGGGCGATATTACTGTCAGGACGACTTTCACCCAAGTCGATCCCAAAGTTCACTGTCCAACAACGTAGAATGGCGAAAAGGCAATCAGTCGTAAAATATCGATTTATTTAACTCAAATTGTGAGATCAATTACCGCAG
>JACCGJ010016572.1:0-15042 GCA_013407085.1 Atriophallophorus winterbourni | reverse complement strand
TTATTGAAAGGCTAACCCTCAGACGGACAAATGCAATACATTGTGTCCCATATATCAGGGATATGAGTGCTTGTTTTTGTGAGATTAGTGAGAGCTATAGATACTCCGAGCTGACCAGATCCACTTTTCAGCCCGGAATTTTCTCGAAGGACGTTAATCGGTTTGCTCACATTCGCGTAGCTCAGAGGGACAATGAATATTTACCTAAATGGCCTTGCTACCGACATCCAGCATGGTTCTCAAGGAAAAAACATTCTATATAAAAATCCCTTCCTATATATAACACCACAGCTCGCTTACTTTTAATAATGAACCTACAAGATGACGGGAAACGGATAAATGGCGATATGCATATACATATTGGTCTACCCACTTGAATGCAATGATAATCTGACGTTCAACCCATCCTAGTCATGTGCCCCTATTCTCTAACTGAAGATTTTGCATTTTAAGGTCTCCAAAATATCGTTCCTCCTTTCCGTTTCTATCTTAAAAATGCTCGCTAATTAGCCAGCGATACTTTTCCAATATCTCAAATGCATAATTGATACAATGCAGTAGATCGATTTTTTTCTTGAGGACTGGACATTTCTTTGCCTCAAGTTTACCCCCACCCACAAACATTTGGTATAAATCGTGAGACCCTTGGCTGCATAATTTTAAGTAAACAAAAAACCTATACATTTCCATATTACACAACTATAACAAACGAATACTGAACTACCATTTGAGATGAAAAGAGAAAATGAAGAAGTGAGACGGAGCTTGATGCTAAGATGTTCAAAATTGTAGGTTATGGCTAATTATGAAGAAATATTACTAAATTTTATACAAATTACGAATATATATATGCGTGAGTTGTACATTTAATTCAGAGAATATACAAGTCGGCGATACCTTGAAAACTGCGATCTTCAGATTAAGGTGTTTTGCTGTAAAATAAATAATCCAACTTTGATACGAGGACCTACTGGAAATCCATACAACTTATATTGATGGAGAAAATCGAGAAAGCTTGATGGTTGAGCAGATCGTAATGCACCAGGAGAAAATTATCATCAAAGATATCAATGATAGGTCGATCCCACAAAATATATACTTGTTCAATATTACTTCAAGAAGGAATTTTTAAGGAACAGAGGTTGCTGTTTAAATGATTCTGGTGCAACGATTATGTGTAACATTGTCTATTGGAAGAATAATTTGGATTGTGAATTATTGTAAATTATAAAGTGTGATACGGAAACCGTGCTTAACGTATCAACCACCTGAATTTTTCTTGGGGATTTTCGGAGCATTGAACTAGAAAACTACTTTTACAATGAAAATATAATTATTAATTAGGTTTCCAAGCTACTCGTGAGTAGTAAATCTTGTTATTTCAATTTACAGTGAATAAAAGCTCGCTAGAAATTTCCATTAGAAACGTTAAGTCACCAGAGTAAATGACTTTATCAACGTACCCGTTCACATTATTTTGTAAACAATCGGAATTCAGGATGAGTAACTTTCTTCCTTTAAAATCCGTCTGTAAACTTCTGGCTTTCTGTTCCGAAACATTTATCGATGAGACTTTTAATGCAATAACGACGACATCTTTATTAAGGACAGTCTAAAATGGTGATCAAATGAATGATTACGGTTCGACTTGACTTGACTTATTCCTTTGTGTTCCTGGAGGAACATAGGGCCTCAGCAACTTGTCTCCGGTTTGGTCTGTCCATAGCAGCTAGTTTGATGTCGTTCCAGTCAAGTCCACGCTTGCGGATTTTCTCTCCACACGAGCGCCTCCAAGATAGCCTTGGGCGTCCGACCCGTCTCTTCCCGATTGAGTTCCATTACAGAGCATGACGCGTGATGTCATCATAGGGTATTCGCAAGGTGTGCCCAACCCATCTCCACTTTCTTCTACTGATCTGCTGGGCGATCGGGTCCTCAGCAGCAATCTGCCACAGTTCTTGATTCCTCATCTTTTCTTGCCATTTTACCCCAATAATTCAACGAAGGCAATTATTATGCAATGATTGCAAGTGGCCAGAAGACTTTGGTGTCACTCGTCAGGTTTCCGATCCATAGAGTAGCATGGATTTGACGTTGCTTCTGAATATACGGAGTTTCGTGCGTTTTGATAGAACCTCCGACTCCCAAATGGGTTTCAAACCTATGTACGCGTATCTTGCTTTACCGATCCTGGCGACAATGTCTCCGTCCGTGCCACCACTTATTGAAACAAGGCTGCCGAGATAGACGAATTGCGTGACGTCTTTAACTGCTTTACCATTGATGGTGATTGATAAGTGCTCGTTAGTTAGCACACGGAGGACTTTTGTTTTTTTGGTATTCACGCGTATGAGGCAAAGTGTGCTAGTCTATCTTTCTTTCTCTGAGGACGTTGGGGGTCACGTGATATCGAACAGACCTCATCAGCGTATTCCAGATCCTCCAAATGGTCGGATTCCTTCCAATCTATACGGTCCCTCTCACCTTTTACTATCTGTTTCATTATCCAGTCTATTACCAACAGAAAAATCATTGGGGAGAACAGGCATCCATGGCGGACGCCAGTTTCAACTGCAAATGGATCGGTTAGTTCTTCGTTGTGAATTACCTGACAGAGGGCACCTTCATACAGCTGCTTTATGAGGTCCATGTACAGCGGTGGGACCCCATAATGTGGCAAAAGCTTCCATATGAATTCGCGATCGACACTGTCGAAGGCTTTCTCAAAATCTATGAAGTTGAGGCGAAGAGGCGATTGCCATTCAAAGATTCGTTCGATTAATATGCGGAGGGTCGCGATTTGGTCGATACCAGACTTTTGTTTTCTGAAGCCCGATTGCTCTGGCCGTAACACTGGGTCGATAGCGTCGCGCAAACGCATGAGTATGATGCGCGTAAGTGCTTTACTAGGGACTGAGAGCAGCATGATACTTCGCCAGTTTTTGCATAGCTTCAGATCCCTTTCTTTGGAAGTTTGACCAAATGACATCTCTTCCAATCATTTGGGATCCGTCTTTCTGAACAGAATTTCTGCAGCAGAGAAAGTAACATATCAGCTGAGGTGTCCAAATCAGCCTTCAGAGCTTCTGGTGGAATCCCATCTGGGCCTGGTGCTTTGCAGTTCTTCAGCGATTTTAAGGCAAAAAGGATCTCATGTCGACCGAGGGGATCGGTGTTTACGTCTAGCAAATTTGCTGCAGGTGGAATGTCAGTGACTGGAGTAGGTGCTGGTCGATTTAGAAGTTCCTTGAAGTGCTCTATCCATCGCTTTCTTCACGCCGATTCCTGACTGATAGGGTTACCTTCACCGTCCTTTTCTATTTCGGCGTGAGGTATTTTTCTTCCTGATAGGGTTCTGATAATGTTGTAGACTGTTTTGAGGTCTCTCTTTTCTGCTGCATTTTCACCCGCCGTATCCAGCATTTATTAGAACCGCCTGTTGTCACTGCTGGCACTTCGTTCCACGTCTTTCTTTAGGGAGCCGTATGGTTCGATCGGTTGGTTATTCTGCTTGGTGTCCTTACACCGGAGGACCTGTTGTTTCAGCTGCCTTCTCGAGTTGATCAGTGTCCAGGTCTCACTCGAGATCCACTCTTTGTCTTTCTTTGCCCGTCTGCCAATTAAATGCTCACAAGTGTCTTGCGAACAGTCTTTCAGAGCGGTCCAGTGTTCATTTATTGGGAGCTCAGGGTTTGAGTTGTTAAGCGATTCGAATCTTTTTTTTTCAGTGAGATTGAGAGAATTTCTCTTGTACGCTCTTCCCTTAGTTCCTGCGTGTGAGACCTTGCACTGAGCCGACTGCCAGTTTCGTAGAAAGCTCTCAACTTGATTTTAATTTTGGACATTAGAAGGTAGTGGTCTGAAGCAACATCCGCAACTCGTATTACGCATGTATCAAGGAGTCTATGTCTCCATTTTTGTGAAATCGTTAGGTGATCGATTTGATTGGCAGTAACACCATCAGGTGATGTCCAAGTGGCCTTGTGGACGTTCCGGTGTTGAAAAATGCTGCCTCCGATGACCAGATCGTTGAGCGCGCAAAATCTGCGAAACTTTCACAGTTCTCATTCATTTCATCTAGGGCGTGCGTACTCATCACAGATTCTATCCCGGTATTGTCTGGACCCATTTTCGCGTTCATGTCACCTATCAAAATCTTTATATCTCGCTTGGGTGTTTTATCTAGGACAGACTGCAGACGCACGTGAAATTCTTCTTTCGATTCAAGGCTAGCATTGTTTGTGTGCGCATAACATTGAATTACCGTCACATTTCTCCTCTTGGAGTTGAATCTGGCTGTGATTATCCGTGAGTCAACAGGTTCCCATCCAATGAGTGCGCCTGCAGCTATTAGGGATAGCATAATGGCGACGCCTTCTGGATGACTATGTTTCTCGTTTTCATGACCTGAGTAGATTATCCGTTCCCCAGATGTCAAAACCAACATACCAGATCCATTCCATCTACTTTCATATATTCCCAGCAGTTGTATACCATACCTTTGCATTTCTTCAGCGACCTGTGCAGCCTTTCTGGTCTCGTACATCGTAGGACGTTCCATGTAGCAATCTTTGTTGTTGCTTTCATCGACAGAAGATTCATCTGCTGACTGGCTTCCGGTAGGCTTTCACCAATCTGCTTCGTTTTCACCTCAGATGAGGTTTCTTCTCGATTCAAGCATGAAGATGTTACTTTGATATGACATGTTGCTCTGGTTCTAGTAGCGGTTTGAGGTTTTTTCAGAGTGGGTTTGCTGACCCCGCGTCTAACCCTTCTCTTTTTGCAGACGGGCTTTGGACCGTCCTCGACGGAGTATTGTGTATGTGTAATCCGCAGGACCCTAAGATTTGAAATCAGGGTTTTTCTATCTTTTAGATAGACTGCCATCATGAGCTGACGAGTTCCATCTACCTGAAGCGAACTGGTTTTGAGGCGCCAGTCACCCGCCTTTGCACTTTTTCTGTCAGTAAAAGCAGTTCCGCCACGAGCAGGCCAGAAGTTGATCTTCGGTTTTTAGAAGCTATTTGAGACGCACGCCGTATGTGAGAATTTTGTAAGTAGCAAGAGCTTATCCCCACCACCACGCCCGGCTGTGACAACCTTGGGAACCAAATGATTACGGCATGATGTCTTTATTATCGCGAATAAAATTACAGGAAGCTTTCAATACATTACATATGTTTGATCTTACATTGTGAATAAATCGCGTGCATGAAAAGAAGTTTTCTGATTGCATTAGGAAATCTACTAGGTAGTTCAATTTTTTTCGATAATGCCAAGTTGCCCTTTTACATTGTGTCCTAACATCCTTGTCCCCAGAATGCAATCCAATTCACTCATTTTGGAATGAGAACGCATTAACTAATTTGGACCACATTTGGCATCCTTCGGCTAATGTGGTTCATTGATGTGAATCAAATTTGTATTATCATTTACACTGTCCGCAGCTTTTCGAATGTCTGAACAGTCTGATTCATAAGGAAAATTATTTACCGCAGTGCGCTCGCAGCGATAGGCAGTATTCGGTCGATTCGCGTTAGTCGCCAGCCTGCGGCGTGATTTGCGTTCAACAGCCAAGGGCTGTATCTACCCCACCTCAGCTTGCAGACGATGAATTAAAG
Organism: Atriophallophorus winterbourni; assembly: GCA_013407085.1. Taxonomy (NCBI): domain Eukaryota; kingdom Metazoa; phylum Platyhelminthes; class Trematoda; order Plagiorchiida; family Microphallidae; genus Atriophallophorus; species Atriophallophorus winterbourni. The sequence goes on along the minus strand of JACCGJ010016572.1, from coordinate 9,421 downwards.
AATGCCTCTTATGTAAGCAGTCGAGAGCAAGTGCTTTTCAACTGGTGTAGTTAATGCCAAAAGCTTCCATATCTCATGAGAGACGTCATTATGCTACAACTGAGCTCTGATCATTGGTCCACTTTTAGATGTCAACTCACCTTATAGCAGATCTTCTCAATCACAAACATGTCCCCTTCTGTATACGTGACTAAACCACTGTAGACGGCCCTGTAGCAGTATTGTGAACATGCTCTGTAGACCAGTTAGGAAAAACAGTAATCAATTATCCATCCACAATATTTTTAGGATACGACGGACGCTTCGTGTATGAAAAGCATTCAGCTTGCTCCCTGGCTTGCGTGGATGAATCAGGTTTAACTGCCTGCAATAGAGCATTTAGTACGCAAGCGTAGTATGCTATCACTTTTGTAATTACAGTCGAATTGCGGTCGCCATAGACACGGTAGTTCAAATGGGACAAAATCAGAGCATATCTGCTAATCCGCTCATTAATCTACGTGTCAAATGAGTGTTTATTCGCAATGGTTGAACCAAGATACGTGAAATAATATACTGGTTCAAGCAGACATTTTCCTAATGTGAAGATAGGAGGCGATACAATCCCTTGACAAAAAACTTTGGTTTTGCTCATGCTGATTTCCAGCCCGAAGTCTTAGCATCTGACGAAATGAAGTCAATTAAAGACTGGTGGTGCTTTTTGGGCTTGGCAATGATTGATTCATCATCGCAAATAGCAGGTCACGTATTAGCACATCACGTACATTGGATTATGCTTTAAAACCGTTCAGGTTGAATCGCTTGCCATCATTGCACGTGCATAGATAAATAACTACTGTTGTCGTAAAACAGATTGCTTTAAAAGCAGTGTAAAGAAAATGCTGGGAACCTTGTAAGAAAGAACACACACTTGTTTGACACCTTTCGGATAAAGGACATAGTTGTTCTTCGAGCTTCTATTTTCGGTTGCGGACGTTTCGTAATCAAACTTCATAGCATATTCAGCGAAAATTCTTTGAAGCAACCAGGCGATGGGCATCATTCAAATATTTCTGCTGCATGAAAACCTCATTTACTATGAATGGCAAGATTTCTTGTATGTCTTCGTTCTTGGTGCGCTTCCATTTTTCCGTAGATCCCGTTCGAATAAATGTGCTTAATATTGATTGATTGATTGTGGTGTCAAATACCAAGCTTCGAAGAAATCTCTAACCTGACGTGTTCGGGCTTCGACGATGAATTATGATTTATCTCGACTGATTTCGTGTTTTTCTTGATGCATGTGTACCGGTATCGTTGATTCTTATTCATGTCGTCTTGTATTCATTTTGTAATTATTCACCCTTGATTTTCAAATTCTTCGAGCCTTGCCGATATAATATTTCTCACAATCAAATAGATTTTTTTTTATTCAACTTAAAAATACACAACTTCAATCCGACTTGGGTGAATCATTCTAGTTCGAAATTCATAATTGAAAAACCAGTAAATATCGCTCAAGGCAAAATTTAAAATTCCATATTCGTTGTTGTGCATCAACGATAATTCTCAGTACAATTCATGATTCACAAAGAACAAAGAAAGATCATATTTATCTTCAGTTCTAGGTGCGTTTACAACGGAAAAATTCTCTAAATCCTGCTTGTTTTGTTGACCTGATACGCCATTCGAGCATAGGTGTATTTTCATTCTGTAAAATCCAGTTGGATCTAGACCTATAAATTCACGTGAAATATCGAAAAAATCAGATTGAAGAGTGCTAAGACAGAATGGCTGCTTTTTTCATCGTATGGTTGATTCAACTGCTTCAACTTGTTGGTAAGGTATTCCTACAACGTTTTTCCATTCATTATTATATGAAGTGATGAAAAAGAGCAACTAAAAGACGAAGTTGGAACGTCCAACTAACTTATCGTCTAATGTTTATTGGAGAAAATATCAGATTAGCTCTGATCTCATAGAAAGTGTGAAATATATTTCAGTATTTTGTATTCGAACGAAATATCCATCACAAAATTTTGTTGGAGTCGACCGATTATTAACCTTTCTTGTACAAAATATAATCATTCTCTCACATCTCATATTTTAGGTGCAATCCAAAATTTTGCATCTTTATTAATATTGTTCGGTTGATCAACAATTAACGTGTAAATTGAACAGATGAAATTCATGAAATGAAGATGGAAGCTATAAAAGCGGCAGTTTTATAAACGCAAAATTAATAGAATAATTCATAGATACTCCTTTTTTCTCAAATCATATCATTTAGATGAGTCAACATATATTTTACTTCTAAATCGTTGAAGAAACTCGCTCGTTTTGGTAATATTGACTTCTCAAATTCATATGATAAACCATTAATCGAAACAGCGAGTCTGGAATTAAACTCGAAATAATCTCGCCAAATTTTTGGTTGAACCCTCATCCTTTCGTTTGGAAAATTTAAACCCATAGGCATTCTGACGTTACGTGAGTAATATGCAAACCACAGCATGTATATACAGAGACAATTGTTTAAATCATTCGATTGCTAGTAAACGATAATTAAGGTGCTACGATTGAAAATGAGTGAATTTTAAAAACATTTATCAGTTGGAATAGTGATAGAGCCACATCAGGATACAACGTTGGATCCACTGCTCACTAATCCTTCCCACGGACAACCTACTTCAAACAACAACACTACATGTAAGTATTTATGTTACATTCAAAATAAAGTGTTCAACGCTGATGACCTGATTCTTAGCAACAAATAAACGTTCACATATGTTTCAATACACGGCTTGAAATAACTACGTATTATTTGGATAAAATGTCCAAAATAGCTCTAATTTGAGTGTAACGATTCAAGGATTTAAGGATTTATGGTTGAAAAATTTATTACTTCAAAACACCACAGGATTGTTGTTGTTGTTGTTGGCCTCCTCCGGTCGATGTCGACCATGGTTGTACATCACAATCGCTTGAATGTTCAAGTTTTGCAGCTTATGGAATGACTGAACAGTCCGATTCGTGAGAAACAATGTCTCTTGCAGCGCTGACAATGAAAGTCCGAACTCGGTTGTATTGCGTCAGTTGCACGCCGGCGGCGTAATCTACGTTCAGCAACCAAGAGCTGTATCTGCTCCTCCCCAGCTGGCAGGAAGATTACAGTATAAATAAAAACATGAAAAATACAATAGTATAAAAGCAATAGAAAATATCAAATGTGAGGCTAAAGAATGATGTTCGTTTGCAAGTGCAAGTCCGAATCGCCAGGAAAGGAGAGAGTACCACATGGTGGGGTAGGGAATTCCAAAGAAATATAGCACGTACGGCGAAAAAATTGCGCCGATAATTACCACGGGAACTTGGAACGTGAAGGGATATGGTATGTCCGCGTGTCACTTTTCCGTCACACAAATCAAGTAAGTGTTTTAGTGGATGTCCTTTAGTAGCCACAATTCTATATAGCAAAATAATGTCGCATCGTATCCACCTTTCGGTAAAGTCTCAATGACCCAGACGTCGCAATCTTTCGGTGTACGGAACATTGCGAAGACTCATCACCGACTTTGTTGCTCTATGATAGATTCTATCGAGGAGAGCAATATCTTTTCACAGCCAAGGGGCACGGACCTCTACCGCATACTCCAACGTAGGTGAAATGTAGACTTTCATTATGCTTGGCAACGTTACCAGAGAGAATCTTTCAAATATTCTTCGAAAGATACCTGACAATCTGTTTACCGGTCGATACATGTTCTGGCAGTGCGCTGTACTCTTCAGGTTTCCAATAATCCACACTCCAAGATCTTTTTCTAACCACGTCTTCAGGTGATATCAAATCTCATCTTAGTCTAACTTTGAAATTCCGTCTTCTACACAAGTCACTTATTAGCGGCCATGCAGAATCCACAGAACTTTACTCGATTCGAAGAGTCACCACAACTGCAACTACATTCAAAGTTGACCGAAACCAGGAATCAACTTCGGACCTTTGTGTACAGCACGCTATCATAAAGCACATTGGTAGAAAATATGTTTGGAAAAATATTTCGTTTGTCAGAAAATTATCTGCTTTATAAATATGTGGTGGTGATGAAAGCTCATAAACTTTAATTTTCCATTTCAGACGAGCACAAGTCAGTCGAAAATGAACGAGAAAACATAAATTTCATTGATATGTTTAATCGCTGGGGTTTGCGTAGTACGTACTTCCATATTTAAATGCTTTTGCGTGCTTGCATTGATACTCTTTTTTCAATAATTTGACTCCGTTCCACGTGAATGGTGATATTAAACGTATCTCATCATCAGACCTTTAATGATGCGCGTTCCATAATTTTTATGGTCGAACACATACTCGAAATTTGAACACTTTTTATTAGTCATGGTGGGTAGAGTAATTTTCATTTTGATCTCATTAAGGTCGATACAACATGCAAAGAAATTTGAGTGCAATCGGTTAGAGTAGTTTTTGGGTAACGTTTCACTTTTGAATCAGAAGCTTCGTCAGACCAAGTGTGGTAGACAGGACAGGGAACACGATTAATTAGTAGACAACCCACCACCACTTATTTGACCTTACCGTTAAACAACTTATATTACGCCTACAGTGTCTCACTTCTCGTGGGAATGACCAGGATCAGTGGTCGATTTTTCACTCAGTGTGTATCTGCGTCAATCTGATACAAGTGAACACGGTCAATGTCAGTTTACACAGCGGTCCACATGCGTAAAAGTACATAACTAACGGGGCTAATGATAAGCCACTTATGAAGAAAATCAAAAATCTAAATAACTAGTAGGTATAAGGTGAATGAAACTATTTAGTTTTGCATCAGTGTCGAGCGCTAAATTGTGGAGATTTCTGCCCCAGCCACCTTATTGACCGACAGTCGACCTGTTCTGGTAATTTTGACCGCCTTCGCATGTAGGCGTACTTTATACGGTTTAATACTGCGTCTCAATAATTCCACATTATCTAGATCGACGCTATGCCCGTATCTAAGCGTGCTCCACCAATGCGGAATGACGAAAAAGGGATTGATATTCCCTCGCATCCCTGGGCTGTCTCCGGACACGCTTTCGGTGTTCTTCGATTCGAGTGTGAATTTCCCTGGAAGTCTGTCTTATGTAAACACCCGAACAGTTATTACAGTTGATTTTGTAGATGCTGTTCGTAACGCTAGATGAAAGTGTCTTATCCTCGAGGTGCATCAGAACGAAACGGATAGTTTTCCCTTTCTTATAAGTTACTTGTATGGCCATCTAGACCAAGATTCTACGTATCGCTTCAGATGTGCATTTTACATAAGGTATACAAACTGTATCCCGCCAATTGTTCTCCGATTTTCTGGACGGGTATTTCACCTTCATCAATTGGCGTTCTACAGGTATTCTTTCTTGTGGAAGATGGAACAAGCTATGGAACTGAAGATGCAACATGTTTTCACTTAGGCATTGTAAACTTTTGGGTCACCTGTATGCAGCCATTTTGAATCAGAACACTCCGTTACCACGGTACTTATCAGTAGCCTATAACTGAACATTAATTCTCCAAAATTACAACCATAACCGGTGCTAATGGGATCCGTTGGCGCGAAAGGTTTCGGGCCTCTCAGTAAAGCCTGGCAGCGAGTGACCGGTTTGAAGACCGTAGAAAGTTACAGGCAACCTTTCTAGATCACGTCGGTCATCCATTGCGTACAAATACTGAGTTGCTTTATCCGTTAGTGATAAGTCCAACCTAAATGAACTGATGGATTAACTGAGCGGTAAACGCATCGGTTCTACAGCAAGGCGCTCCTGGTTTCAAACTTGAATCTAGAAAGCGATATATATATATATATATATATATATATATATATTGCTGCTGAGCTCGAACGAGTGCGAAACTGTAGTCCAGCGCTTCCTCAGGAAGAACTTCGTCAGCAGAATATGAAGCATACGTCTCCGAAATTCAAATTAAATAATTCAGTTTAATTTGTATCGAAATTTAGGAAAACGATGAACCATATTAATTTAATAACACATGTTCATAATATATATACATTTTCTAACATCCGCGTTGTGATGTACGGGTATATTTCAACGAAACTATTTTCCTCCTAAAAGCATCTTGCCGCATAAACATGACGCGGCCAGAAGCGAAATTACTCGTCAGTAGAAGATGGACGGAAGAATCCACGATGTGCATACATCGGATCAAGGTCGAAGGGGTTAAATACATCAAAGTTGAGGCGTTCTGGGTAAGTTACATGAAATCAAATTGAAGAGAGGTGATGCAAATAGTAAATAGTAAATAGGCAGTTCACGTAATAGCAATATAAATCATTCACCTTTCCACAGCTAGAAATTGAGCGAGTGATTAAAATAAAGTTTGAAAGTCAAATCTGCATGCTCAACACAAAACTGATACTTTTCTGTACATTCCAAATTTCAAGGTGGTTAAGGGACTTTTGGCGAGCGTCTATTTGGACGGATACACGCTCGAGAATGAACCATTGAGACCGATTATTGTACGAGGTGAAAAACCATTTTATATATCTCTTTCCAATCAAATGACGGTTGTCACGTTCTGGGATACACATCTGATGAAGAGCATAACTTATTTTGCCGGATACAAAAGTGGTAGGTTTGCCGAGTGCAATTCATTTTTTTCATGTCAGTTTTTAATACAGCGCACGAAAATTGTCAGTAGAACTAGGGAACGTGAAGCTGGGACATGAAATAAACAAGAATCAAGATTTTATGGTAAAAAACAGCAATTGCTTCACACGTACCATTGAATGACAGGTATATAAATAAAGAGGATTCAACTAAAATTGATTGATAAGCGGTTTGGCTGAGCAGGTGTCATTTTGTCACGATTAAACTATCGTGTTTGGGGTAACCGCAAGCTGACTGTAAAGACAAAGATGATGGTATACATCACATGCGTACTAAATGCTTCACTATACGGCAGTGAAACCTGGACCACCCACGCAAGACACGAACGGAAGCTGAATGCCTCCCATCTACGGAGCATCCGTCGTATCTTGAACATATCGTGGATGGACAGAGTGACTAACACTGAAGTGCTTTCAAAAGCTGGTCTACGGAGCATGTTCACCCTATCATGTCAGCGCCGCCTGCGGTGGCTTGGCCATGTCTATGGAATGGAAAATGGTCGTATTCCGAAAGATCAACTCTACGGTGAGTTGCAATTAGGAAGTCGACCGTTGTGCAGACCGCACTTGCAGTACAAATATGTTTGCAAAAGAGATATGAAAGCTCTTGACATTGACCCCACAAGCTGGGAAGAAGTTGCTCTTGACAGCTTACTTTGAAGGCATTGTGTAAAGCGTCGTCTGCAAGCCAGGGAGGAGCAAATACAGCTCTTGGCTGCTGGAAGCAGATCACGCTGCCTGCGTGCAACTGATGCATTACAACTGGGTTCTGACTATCGTGGCAAGCGCTGCAGGAGAGATTGTTCCTTCCCGAATCGGACTGTTTGGTCATCCAAAATGCTGCAAAACATAAAACTTTTGCGATGTGATGTACATCCATGGTCGACATCGACCGACGGAGGCACAACAACAACAAACAAAATTCCATTGAGATGTATCTGTTGTGTTGGTTCATATTGGGCCAATATACAGGGCCGATATTGGAGTGCTCTTTGATATAAGCATTCATTTTTCTTTACTTTCATGGAATAATTTTGAAAGTAGATGCACATACAAGTCACAAGGTTTAAGATTCAATATTTATGGTTGATTTATGGTTTATGGTTTGATTGAAACTATATATATATATATATATATATATATATATATGAATCGAATCAAAATCAATGGGACAATGATAGATTATTAATAGTTGTGGGAAAAATTCGGATTAGCTCTCATATAATCGTCAAGTTTCGATTTGAATATAGATAAACTGATTGAGCTTACCAAATCAGTAGGTAGGGAATTACAAACAAAGCACAGACGTAACGAATAAAAATACCTGCGGCAGTTCTGTTTGGAATGTGGTATTTCCAACTTGCAACGTTGGCCACGGCTGTTGACGAAAGATCGAAGGTGGAATAATGAGTCCCTGGGGTGGGAAACAGTAGTAAGTATTTTTTATGCGGGGATAACATCACCTCGCATTCTCGTTTGCGCAGGTGTTCTCAGCTCCAGTTGTCTGAGTCGCCCGGCGAATTGTATATTTTCGAGTCCAATGACAAGCTTACACGCTCTCCGGTATATGCGATCTAGAATATACGACGATCGTCAATGTTTGGCAACAGTCTACAAGAAGAATCAAGAATAACTAACAACCACTAGGTACAAGACCATCCTAACTTAATTGCACTCGAAGTTCGACAGTAGGTTTCGAAATAAATCAGCGCATTTGCCCTAAGTCAATGATACAGCAGTTCTGTCCCTTCGAATCGTGTTTGCACACATACACTGGCTATTTTAAAGTAAATCATCTTAGCAAATTTTCATTAATCTGAAAAGAACTGCTACTCTGGCAGGCAATACTAAAATTAAACAAAAACTAACTGCAGCCAAACTATATGAAACATATATGCATCCATTCCATGTTTATCGATTTGCGTTCAAGATCCGTTGGATAATAAAAAACTTCAAAGCGACTCGCATCACATCTCAAGTTACCCATTTTCCGGGGATGCATTCACTTCACCATTTTTCATCAATAAATTAATAGTATCTTATTTTTAATTATCAAAGTTGACCCATTAGTGAATTGTTTAAATTCTTCTCGATTAGCTGAGTGAACATTATTCTCAAACCAATTATTATTGCATTTTAAAACTCAATCTTTTGAAAGATTCTTCCAAAATCGAATCTCATTTGAGCAAAGTTTTGGACGTGAACTCAGTGCCTTCTTCATGCGATGTGAGAATTAGCAACGACACGGTTGATGCAAAGTTCGATCCATTTATATCTCAATCCGACATGCATCTACGAGAACTTTGCGTTTATACAGTTGCGCTAAATGTATCCAATTTCTTAAACATGCAAGTGGATTGGTCGACAGTAAGTCCATCTTTATGATATTCTATGAATCTCGGGATTTCAATCACACGCCTACGGGATTGTTTCAATTCACTTTAGGGAACACCAACGTACGCGCCATTCGTCACACAGAACGGAGGTTGTTCTGACGTTACAACGGTCATCGATTGGAAAAATTCTCAAAGTGATAACGCATTCATTAGTGGCGAGTTTGCTGCGGTTTTTGTCCTGCGGTACCCTAGAAGTACAGCGAGTCTTTACAACGTATCGTGGGTTCAAGGTTAGTGTATACCATAATTTGTGCATGAGACATGCACATCCACATTGTACAGATTAATCATTAATGTTCGGAGAACGAGTTTGAAATTTAATGTTTTCATTGTTTTGTGCTGCAATTCTATAGGCCTTTCGAACAAATGATG
>JACCGJ010016570.1:0-18125 GCA_013407085.1 Atriophallophorus winterbourni | reverse complement strand
CAGTGGCAGCCTCATGACAGCCGGTACAATACCACTGCAACCAGCGGTATTTTGCATAAATCACGTAGTGAGATTTATGTATGCCTGAGCAGCTAGGGTGAGCCTAACGCTTGCAAGCTGTGCACTCCATGCCCGTAGCCACCATTTTGCCACATTTTCCGTTCAGGCAGGTATTTTTGAACTCATATCTATCGATAAAAGGTATGAGTAATGATAGTTCACTCGAAAAATACAAGCTGATTTTATTACTGGCGTAATTAATCAGAAAAATATCAATAATATAGTAAAATAGTTATTCTATTTTACTGCAAATTCAAGGAATAGCAAAAATTCGTAATGATATTTATCGAAGCGTGGGAAATACAACCAAGGGAGGTTAATCGGCGTAGTTCAGTGAAGTACAGTTCATTTGGCACAAGATGGTAAATAGCTGATAAACCAACCAAGCGTCCAGAATTTCTGTCGGTGGTAAGCTTGAAAGGAGCTATCATCACTGCCAAAGCTATTTCTTTGTTGTTTGATGGTCTTATCGTGTGCGATGATACGTCAGGTGTTTTCCAAGACGTCTTCCGGTCCCACTTATTTGTAGCTGCGACCGGAAAAAACTGAAGTGGCTTTTCTTTACCAAGCCAGTGAAAGGTAAGCTAGGAAAAAATTTGTAAGTACATTTAAAACATGACATTTAAAACAAGTCATTGTATAATTAGATTTTTGCTCAGATTTTCAAATCGTGATAAAAACCGTGCAAATTTAAAATGAAAAACATATTCATATAATGACCTTTTTAATATCTGTCAACAAATCACCTTAATAACATGATCCGGTGAGTTTGACATCATCCACAAGCATGTAGCAAGTACTGAGATGAAGAGTATTAGGCCTAATACTACACCCTGTGGCACCCCACTGGTAGCTTTTGCGAATTCAGAGGTTTTATCGCCTACACAAACCTGGAAGGATCCATCACGAAGAAAACTGGTTATTTAGTTGTAAAGCTCACCAGATACACCTTTGACTGCGATCTTCATCTCTGAGAACCTTTGACTCACCAAGTCGAATGCCTTGCTAAAGTCCAAGTAAAAGATATCTATTTGCATGCCGTTATCCATTGTCGTGGAAACTCAATCTTGAATCTTTAAGGACTCGAGAGACACGACATCCTTTTAAACAAGATATGTTAAACCGTGCTTAATGATGAATTGTGCACGAGGTGGCTGAACAACCGATCCCTGATAAGTCTCTCCAAGGCTCTACTTGAAACATCAGTCAAGCTTACCGGTTGGAAATTTTTAACTATGTTTGCATAACCTCCTTTTGTACTGAGTACGACAATGGCTTTCTTCTAGTCATCTGGTAGGATGCCCTTGCAGAACGATTCGTTGTATAACCTACAGAGAGACTTTGCTAGTACCTCATATATTTCTTTACAATTTTCGGAAGCACGCTTTCGTGTCCTGTGGATTTATTTCTTTTTAGATTCTGTAGGATGCGAGCGACATCTTCCGTGCAAAAAATAATTCGCTTAGAGAGACACCTATTTCCGTACTAAGATTTGGGACTGAGTAAATCGCATCACAGCCATCCATTATATGTAAGCTTTGAAAATAATCCAGCAAAACTGCTGCCTTGTCGGGGTCGGAATTGGCTTTCTCGCCATTGTCTAATAGTAAGGTACTTATGTGCTCCCTTGTCTTACTCTTAGGATGAACATAACTAAAATATTTCTTAGGGTTATTTTTAGCAGAGTTCGCCAGGTTTCGTAGTTACGCTAAGCCTCCGTTGTAGATTTATTTTGTTTGTATCTCGAAGACTTATAGCAGGACCAATTACTATAATTTTGGAAAACCGTGTATCACCGCCACTTTATATCGCACCTAATGATGCTTCGTCGCACCGCAGAAGTTCACCAATGTTGCTTGTTCGTCAGTCGTACAGGTCGAAATTAGAGTGAAGATCTTGAAGACTTACGACATTGCGCTTAATAACTGACCATCTAATTTTAATGTCTTCGGTTTCAAAGAACTAGTTACATCTTTATGCGAAAAGCCGTGTGGCATCGAGTGAACTTGATTTGTATTTGACTGTTGGTTTATGAAAGCAGAGAATCTCCTGGAATATTTTGATGACATGGCCACTTTTCCAGAAAGTTGAGTCGTAATACAGGTTTTGTACACCTTCAATACTTTTAGACAAAACGAGGTCCAGCGTAGATGATGAATGTCCACCTCTGCACCTAGTTTTCTCTCTCACGCGCTGATGCATCTCACTGGAGTTCAACTTATCCAGATATAACATGGAAATTCTATCAGGGGTCGTCTGAGTGTCCCAGTCAATACCCGGTAGGTTAAAACCACGTTTCGAATAGACTCATGTGACTGTTCCGAGCAATCTGGTAAGAAGATCCCAAAGTTCTTGGTCCTCCTCCTCAGAAGCACCGGGTTACATGCGTTTATGAATTTTCGGTATAGATATTTTTATGGCGAAGATTATATATGTCAGATTTCTTTAAATTCAATGTTGATCTAATCTTTGTTCAATATTCTTTTAATAAGCACAAGATTTTGTCATATTCTACGATTCTATGATCTGAGGCCTTATGTTGCTAGATATAATATTGCCGTAATATAATAAATGCAGTGTATGAAACCTAAAAAGCTCTTAATTGCATCGGGGCTAAGAGATGAATCTATGAAGTGTACCTATAATCTTTTTAGTTTTAAATATTAAGTAGCGAATTTGTTCATGAAATTAAAGTGATCCTGAATATTGATGACCTAAATAGCGAAAACACTGTGCTGGTTGAAATGGTGTATTATTCAAGATGATTAAATCGTTTGAAATGATACATGTATAATTTATGAAAGTAGATTTTTTGGTGGAAAACTCCAGACCCTTTCTAATACTTCATTGAAATAGAGCATGTAGGTCTCGTTTCAATTCCGATATATAGACGCTAGTCTGGTTAGATGGGAAGGCTATGGTGACTTTCTATCTTCTGCAAACAAAGTGATTTTACAGTGTGTTATGACAGAAAGTATATCGTTTATAACAATCACGAAGAGTAATGGACCTAAAACGCTTCCTTGTTTGACTCTGTTCGAAATAAGCGAATTTCGTGAACAAAATTTGCGACCGATAAGGAAAGATCTGAAACACGAAAGAAGGTTTCACGTAATGCATACAGAAGATAACTTTGCGAGGATTAGATAACGCGGGATCCTGTCAAAGGCTTTAGTAATATCAGTGAATACAACTGTAACTCCTAGGCCTGAAACTAATGATTACGTTACGTAATTAAGAAATTCTAGTTGATAGGTGATGCAAGATTTTCTATTAAGAAATCCGTGTTTGGTTTGAAATGAAATTGTTTGGTGTCAGGTATGCTAGTGTTGCCTGCCTGACAAGCTTTTCATTTATTGAAGATAGAAATAGTGTGTGATTGATAGGTCGATAATTGGTAACCGTATGTAATGATCCGGACTTGTGTCTAGGTATAACAAATGAATGTTTCCATTCAAAGGGGAAGGTTCCTGACTTGATGAATGCATTGATGAGAATAAGTACTAATAAGAAGAGGTCTTCTTATCCCACTATGCAAATTGCTGGTACGCAACCTGTTTCGTCAGGTTTGTAGGCGATTTCAACTTGCTAACTAACTTTACTTATGTCAGCGAGTTTAATTTTAATTTTGTCTAACGTATCGCATGAATGGTATGTGATAACCTCTGAATAAGATTTGCTATTATAAGATGCACTGAAAAATAAATAAATTCCTCACAATCAAGAAAAGGCTCGTTTATTACCCTGCGCACAGTACCCGATGGATTTTTTTAATGATGTAGCTTATGCTATCTAAATCTCCCGATGTTCTAGAGTTGATTAGTTTAGTTAAAGCTTTCTGCTTTTCACGACGGTTGAGGGCTGTACACTCATCAAAAATCACTTTTTGGTTCAAGGTCGGTAATAGTGTCAGATATTTCGTAAGTACGCAGAAGAAAAAGATGTCATGCTTATTACGGGCACAGAATTTCAAGTAAGCAATACGCTTTTCTATCTTTTGCGCTTAACTCTGTTTGGGGCGTCTAGCACGACTAGTAGTGGATATCGGTAGTAACTCAGCTATTTTAAAATGAAAGATTCGTGTGATTTCAGTTAAATTATCAAAAAGAAGAACTTCAGTCTAAACATCGTTTTTAATGAGTTTTACATAGATTTTCCAGTATTGGTGACTTATTATATTATTGCAAATCAATTCGAAAGATGTGTAGTGATCCACGTTCACTTTGTGTCCTAGTATTTTGTACATACATCTTTTGGCCTTGAATGGTTTTTCATTTCTTGGCCATGTATACTTCATTCGAATTAATGCTAATACAATATACCTTTTGGCGGTTCATATAATTTCGAACTCTAGGACTTTGTCTTCTTCCGTTGTTGCGAAATTAGTTTGCAAAACTCCGTGTTAAAATTGTGATTTACGAATTCTCCGACATTTTAGCGCTTTCTGCACCTTGGATTCCATTTCTTGGATTTTCCTGTGTGGATTACCTCGCTATCGTTTGAATTTGTGGTGGTTCAGGCTAAGTGAAATTACAGTATGTGTGTAAAAAGTGAAGAGGTAACCACTCACAAAAATTCTTCGATTGAATTGAAAGCGATTCTCCTTGGCTTGGCAATTGACTACTCCGGTCCAGACGTCAAAGTATTATCACAGAAGCAACCGCGGTAAATCCAAGAATTAGGTGCGGCTGAAATATGGAGCGGTCTTTTTATAGCAAGCAAACAATCTTTCCACAATTCACAGTCAGAATTCCAAGCACGCAGTACGGGTATCAAAGGAGCTGAGAAGAGCAACTCCGAGCGGACAAAATTATATATTCGTAAAATCTGGGTACAATTCAAAAAGTGTACATTGATTGATACAAACAAAAATGTTTACAGAAAAATGCCATAGTACTCCCCCCTAAAGCGTCGGGGCTAAAGATGACGCTCGAAGAAATCGTTAGGCTGTGAAGTCATCAAACTTTGATGGAAAATGGACTCTACGACCAGATCGGGTTTGCCTGTTAGGGTCAGTTTGTTTGATACACGGGGGTAAAGGGGTTTCCTTGATGGATCGGAAGTACCGGTTAGCTTCGGTTTGGGGGGTGGAGTGACAAAATCTTGAGGAGCAACGTTCGGGGTATTTTCTTTCGCCTCTGGTGCCGGTTCGACGTAGGCTACTTTCAAACGATCGACGCTGACGGTCTCGTGTGTTCCGTTGCGGTCAATAACGAAGTATTTTGGATACCTGTTGATTACCTTGTACGGGCCAGTGTATGGCGGCTGTAGCGGTCAGCGTACATGATCTACCCGCACAAACACAAAGTCGCAAATGTTCAAGTCAGGTGGAATGTAGCAGGGTTGAACGTGCTGTCGGGTTGGGGTAGCTCGTAAGTTTTTCATGAAGCTGCGAAGGCGGCTGACATATTGTGGCACGGTAAGGTCCAATGACGAGTCGGAAGATGTCAGGAATTCGCCTGGAAGGGTAAGTGTACTACCGTACACCATTTCAGCAGCTGAACACCCTAGGTCTTCTTTCACTGTGGTACGTATACCAAGAAGTACTAGGGGTAGTGTCTCGGACCAACGTTCAGTATTCCCATGACACATGAGTGCGGCTTTCAGTTGGCGGTGAAATCTTTCGACTAAGCCGTTCGAAGAAGGGTGGTAGGCTGTAGTCTGAATGTGTTTCGTACCGAGCATGTTGTTCAGTTCCTTGAAAAGCGCTGATTGGAATTGGGAACCTCGGTCAGTAGTGATGGTGTTTGGTAAGCCAAAATTACTGATCCAGTGCTGAACAAAAGCTTTAGCAACAGTTTCTGCACTGATATCAGGGATTGCTACTGCCATTGGCCAACGCGTAAAACGATCAATGCAGGTAAGTATGTAGCAACATCCGTTAGAGACTGCTAGTGGGCCCACGAGATCCAAATGCACGTGTTGGAAACGTTCAGTAACTGGTGGGAACGTACCAGGGTAGCTGGTAGTGTGTCGTCGAACCTTGCTCTGTTGACATCGCAAGCAACTTTTTGTCCAAAGTTGTATGTCTTCATGCATATCAGACCAGAGGTAGCGAGAATTGATTAATTTTCGTGTCACTCTTACTCCAGGATGTGATAAACCATGCAAGTGGTCAAAACCTCTACGTCTCATGTCTGAGGGGACGATCGGACGCAGTGTTCCTGTTGCCATGTCACAAACCAGGTAATATGGAGAATCGGGTATCGTGATTCGGTGGATTTTTTCCATCTCTGAAGTTCCATAGCGACTTAGTAACGGATCAGATTGCTGCGAACGTGCTAGTTGTTCCAAATCGATTCCAGGCAGGTCGATGGCACTCAGTTAAATCCGAGAAAACGTATCCGCCACTGTGTTTGACGAGCCGGATAGGTAACGAATGTCGCTCGTGAATTGGGAGATGTAGTCTAATTGGCGGATCTCTCGCGGTGAATAACGATCGGAAGTTGTGGCGAGTGCAAACGTTAGCGGTTTGTGGTCGGTGTAAACCGTGAAACTGCGACCTTCGGGTAAATGCCGGAAATGGCGAATGGAATAATAAACAGCGAGGAGCTCGCGACCGAAGGTACTATATCGTGTCTGCGCTGGCTGTAGTCGGCGTGAGAAGAAGGCTAGGGGTCTAATCGTGTTATCGACCTCTTGTTGGAGTACTGCACCTACCGCTTCGTTTGATGCATCGGTAACAAGCGATAAGTGAGCGTCTGTCTCAGCTGATATATAAGTCAGGGTTGTCGCCTGCTCAAGGGCGGATTTAAGCGCGTCAAAAGCTTCGATCGCTTGTGGATTCATTGAAAAATTTCTTTCTTTGCAGCGAAGTAAATCTGTAAGCGGTTGAGCTAACTTCGCGCAATGGGGAATGAATCGTCTGTAGTAGTTGACTAGGCCCAGAAATCGACGCAACTGGCGGATTGAACTCGGGCATGGATAATCGCGGATGGCAGAGACTTTCTGTTCAACGGGTTCAATTCCGGTGGAATCGATGCGGTGACCGAGAAAGTCTAGTGTTTCCACATGGAAGATGCATTTATCTGGAATCACGACAATCCCATACTGAGATAGGCGCTGAAAAACCTCTCGAAGATGCTCAACATGTTCTTTCGATGTGTTGCTAGCAATTAGCACGTCATCAATATAAACGTATACGAAGGGCAATCCCTTAAATACTTGATCCATAAAACGCTGGAAAGTTTGTGCGACATTTCGGAGGCCAAATGGCATTCGTACGAATTCATATAAGCCAAATGGTGTCGTGACAGCCGTTTTAGGGATATCTTCCTTCGCAACGGGTATTTGGTGATAAGCGCGTACTAGGTCAAGCTTCGAGAACACGGTTTTTCCGTTTAGGGACGCCGTAAAATCGTGGATGTGTGGAATGGGATAACGGTCTGGTACCGTAATGCGATTAAGTGCCCTATAATCTCCGCATGGGCGCCACGTATCTGCGGTACTTTTTTCAACCATATGTAGTGGAGAAGCCCATGGTGAGGTCGATGGGCGGATGATTCCTAGCTCCAACATATGTTCAAACTCTTGTTTGGCGATCGCCAGTTTGTTTGGAGCTAGTCTACGTGGTTTGGCAAAAACTGGAGGGCCACGTGTGACAATGTGGTGTTCGACCTGGTGTTTGACCACATTTGTGAATGACTGTGGTTTGAAGATCTCCGGAAACTGGACTATGAGTTCCTTACAAGGCTGGGTGACGAGTGGAGTCAAAACTCGAATAGACTGTATGGATGTGTAATGGTATTTGCCTATTGAATTTAACTTCGTGGTGTTATCAATAAGCCTTCGTTGGCTTATGTCCACCGCGAGGTTGAAATTAGACAAAAAATCTGCACCCAAAATCGGAGTTTTCACGTCTGCAATTGTGAACACCCAGTGGAACGATCTTCGTAAGCCCAGGTCTACCGCGAGGGACCGATGACCATAAGTGGCTATCCGAGTACCGTTGGCCGCCTGAAGGGTCAATCCCGACGGACACTTGCGTTCGGTTTCGTTAGGTGGGATGACGCTGAGTTCCGCACCGGTGTCTATCAGAAAACGCAATTTCGTTGTGTTGTCAGAGATATAGAGGAGACGGCTAACTTTGTTGCCAGGCAGTGCAGCCGTTCCTACTGCCTGGCATAATCGTTTCCCTGCTCGTTAGATTTGGAAACAAAACTGCAGAGTCTGGTGCATCTGTAGGCGCGTTCACCGAATCTGCGGTGGTAATAGCAAAGACCTGGCCCTTTACTCCGACTTCGTGAATATCGTTTATTCGGACTGTGTCTCTGTGATGACCGAGATCGATCATTTCGTGAGGTACGTATGTGCATGCAAAGTTCGTCGAGTCGCGATTTCAACTCGGATATCTCTGATTCTAAAGTTGAAGGAGTTGATTTATGAGGCGATTATACTACTGCAATGGTTGGCTTATGATTTTCATACGCTCGATCGGCGATGGCAGCAAGCTTATCTAACTTGTAATCTTCTGCTGCTATACGCGATATCAAGGCTGATTTCAGTACATCATATGGTTTATCGACAGGTCTGTTGTGTATGATATCAGCAACTTCGGATGCGACTGCGTGTGATAAACTTCCTATGACGTAACAGTACATTGCTTTTTGGCTAGTAATGCGTCGAGTTTCGAAAATAGCTTCTACTTGAGCGAACCATAATCTAGGGTTTGCTACGCCAAACTCAGGAAGTGATAAATGACCAATATCTGCTGGGATAGGTGCTGCCTGTGGAATACTGTCCATATTGATGAAAAAATGTAAAAATATGCTACAAAATCAAAATAGTGGGGAGTATGCTATAGCGAAAATAATCGGGCTCACCAAATTGTGGTGGTTCAGGCTACGTGAAATTACAATATGTATGTAAAAAGTAAAAAGGTAACCACTCACAATAATTCTTCGATTGAATTGGAAACGATTCTCCCCAGCTTGGCAATTGACTATTCCGGTCCAAACGTCAAAGTATTATCACCACAGTAAATCCAAGAATTAGGTGTGGCTGAAATATGGAGCGGTCCTTTTATAGCAGACAAGCAATCTTTCCACAATCCACAGTCAGAACTCCAAGCACGCAGTGCGAGCATCAAAGGAGATGAGAAGATCAACTCCGAGCAACCAAAAATTTATATTCGTAAAATCCGGGTACAATTCAAAAAGTGTACATTGATTGATAGAAACAAAAATGTTTACAGAAAAACGCCATAGATACAACAATCACTGCTAGTCCTTGTTCAAGGGAAGCCGTTATGAGATCTAAGTATTCTAACTGGCAGGTTACACAAGACTTTTGGCTAAGGAATCCATGTTGGACTGGAGAGAACGCATCTGGACCAAGGTAGCCCAACAAAGAATTTTTGATTAACCTTTCAAATAACCTAGACAGAATAGGAGTATGATTAATAGGGCGATAATTCGTAACGAGGTTCGAATTACCAGATTTTAAACGTGGGATAATAACAGAGTGTTTCCAATGAGTTGGAAAAATTCCACATTTGAGAGAAATATTGAAAAGATTTAATAAGAGTAAAGGAAAGTCTTCATTATCGTTGTGTAAGATGGCTGAAATAAAACCTACATCATCAGGCTTATAAGAGATTTTACTTCGACGAGAAATGTCTTTTACTTCTTGTACAGAAAAAGTAAAGGAGTCAATAGTATTTAAGGGAGTGCTATTGTTTGCTGGTGGATGGTAAGCGTTGTTATTGAACGAGCTGCTGAAGAATAAAGAGAAAGCCTGACTTATTGTGACCGCATCAGAAGTGACTATTTCTTTATCATCTTCGTGGTATATTATGGATGGAATATCATGTGTTGACCGGATACACCTGGTCTTCGAAAGGTAATTTAATGATTTCGTCATTGAATCACTGTTTAAAGCCTTTCTTTCTTGGCGTTCTAGAAGACGAATCTTAACATTTGAAAGAGAGTTACAAAGTTCGTGTCTGCGCATAACCGAAAATAAATCTAACTTATGGTTCACAGAAGCAGAAAGTCGAGCTATCTTTTTCTCCATAAGGTTTATTGGGTCCCGCTTACGCTTCCTAATATGAGAGGAAGACGAACTTCGAAGACATGCTGAGATGTTATCATGAAAAATCGAGGAGATGCGCTTGAAGTTTGAGGAAAGAAAGAATTCTGTCCAGTCGTAGGTTCTAAGAATATTCGAAAACTTCGTCCAATTGATATAAACTTTCTCATCTTTGCGTATATGTGCTGGTTTTTGCGAAAGACGCAAAACGCAAGTTATCATATTATGGTCGCAACCGGGTAGTGGAGCTAAGACTTCAACGTTGGTGGGATCAGTGCCTAAAGTAAAAATCAAATCTAAAACGCTGGACAGCCTTGTAGGCTTCTTCACAGATTGTGTGAAACCTAAAAGATGAATCGTTTTGGAGAAGGATGAAAATTTATTTGAAGAATACGGGGAATTCCAGCAGGCGTATGGCATGTTGAAGTCTCCAGCAATAATCTTATTATTGAAGGGGGCAATAGACGCCTCAGTAAAAACATTTATAAGCTTATCAACAGTGAGGGTGGATGGAGATGGCGGGTTGTAAATGCATCCTATGAGAGCATCAAGATAAGGTAAGGAGATCCAAATTGAGTCGTCTAGATCATCTAATATACGAGAGCTATGTATTTCTGCTTGGAAATCTGTACTAACATAAATGAGAATACCACCACCACGAGTGTGGTTGCGGTCCCTACGAAACATAAAATAGTTGGCTAGTTCAAGTGAAACGTTGGGAACGTCATTAGTTGTCCACGTTTTTGTTATAAGAACTATTTCGTGTGGGTTTGAGAGCAAGAAATGTTGGAGGGTAGGGAGCTTAGAAGTAATTGACCGAGCATTAAGTAAGAGAAGGCGAATTTTAGGATATTTAACATGCGTAATAAAAAACGATTTAAACGAGTTGTTTGAAATTGTCGGGGCTAATATGGGATGAGATATTGTACAAAATGCACTGTTTATTGAGCGGCGGGTCGAAAAAGCAAAGGAATAAGCGTTTGAGGTTCCACGGCCATATAGCTGGCAACATTCGCGTTTAGGCTGCATCATCGATGGATTGTGGCATTTGGACATGTAGGGCGTCAACCCGGGACAGAGCGACCTTCTGACGACTGTTTGACAACAACACAACTAGAAATCGGCGAAGGAACTATCAGAATAGCGGCTGCTCAGAAAGTGAAGGATCTCGCTATTGTTATCACAGGAGATTTTAAGTGGTCTACTCAATGTGCCGAAGCAGCAAACAAGGCTCGAAGAGAATTGTTCAGATTGCGCTCAGCGTTATCATGCCGAAAACGTCTACATTCATTCCTCTATATGAGGTATGGCATGATGGTATGAAAGCACAAGCCTGATTCAGGCAAAGTGCCGCACAGTCAGAGATTGCACGTGGGCTAAGATACTGTCAGGCTGCCCAGGCCTAGACAGATAAGAGGAAGAAAAAAGAACAGAAAATGGAAGTGAGACTTCAGCCTGTTTCAGCATGCAGCTCACTAACTCTGGCCAATCAATTTAGCACGGTGTTAGCCACACAGCACAAAGTATTGCATGATTGCACATCCGTGTATGTTTGCGAATTGGTACACTGTGTTCAACCCTGTGCATCGTACTTGAAAAAAAGATATCGCATGTCCCGAAAGGGTCCAGTGCCATGTGACTTGGGTGGTTGATGGTCAGTCATGTGAAACATACGGTGCAAGTATCTAGGACCTACATCTATTCTCACTAAAAAGACGGTGGCTGCGAGGCGATCTAATAGAAGTCTGTAAGATACTAAAGGGTCTAACTGGTGACAACATTACTGAAAATTGCACGGAAAACACATGCAAGGGGTAATTCAATGAAGCTACTCAATTGTAAACCCATTCTGCTTGTGCGTGATCAATTTTTTAGCAACCGTGTGTTCAACCACTGGAATAAGCTTCTAGATGGTTCAATATACCTCTCTTACGTGTCAAGCTTAAAAAGGGAAATAGACGCTAAATGGTCTACCCTATATCGAAACCTTTTCTAATAAAACTTTTAAAAACATTTTTTTGTATAGTATCATCTTTTCTCTCATATTTGTCTAGGCATAGTCCACCTGATAGCATATTAGCTCACGTGCAGTATTTGACTCTGCAGCACTTTGCTAGTCATTTCATGCATCATACATTGTTCCCGCATATTATTGCATTGTTTCCTGAATCGATGACCTCTCACTGTACTGGGGAATTGAACACCTACCTCTCTTTTCAGATATCTGCTAACAAGAATTTGTGAACCTTACGAACTGTTTATTCAAATTAGAATTGCCGGGTGGTCAACCGCATACCGTCGAAGGAAATCTAGGCGCGTGATTGACTTTTATCAGCCTTCAGCCCTGTGGAACTTGAAATTGAATTTAAACTACATCATCCGGAACCTTGACATCTGATGTCGCGTGCGTTCAATCTGGTGTAGTGTGTAACAATATTGTTTTACTGTACATAACAATTGACCTTGATAAATCACTTTCCGTTGATTCGTGTTCCGTGATGGATTCCGCTGTATCTCTTGGCTACCGCGATAAACCTTTTATCTCCTGTGCCTTTTCTACAATATTCTTGGGGACATTATTGTAGTGGTCAGTCCACTACAAATTGGTGAGCCCGACGTGATACACGAATCGTTCGTGTACTACAATTGGTAAGCCCAATATTCACGCACAATTCGAGATTTTTCCGGTACGTATTTTTCCGATTTACATCGGCGTTATTTCAGGATAATTTTTTCCTCCTTTAACACGTTTCACAGCAAAACGTCATATGCATCATATAACTACACTTGTTGATCAATTCACAAGTCAGGTTCGAACACAATCTACAGGGCAGACAGTTTACTTTGTTTACTGCTTGTAAGCCCCTCGTACATCAATCAACGGATCGTCGAGTAGGTACTCTACTAGAGAGACTATGCACCAGGATTTTGTCAGTCATTTTACGACTGACATATGATATATCTTAGGTGCCACAATTCCTATCCTTACAACGTGTGTGATAGACTGGCTACTCTCCCTCGACCTCAGCGAAATCGCTGCAGTGCAAGCTACCAATGCCGGCATCTCACAACACTCGGACGCTTATTCTTTCATCACACATCTCCCCTTGCCCGATGGCTTGGGCAATATCCTTTGCGACGTATCGCAAAGCGCTTTCCGACCACCTACCCTGTCTGCTTTTAGACGGCGCATTAGTCACACCATACGCAATCTTTCCCATCCTGACATTAGTGCTTGCGTTACGTTTGTTACGGAAAAAGTATTATTGCCGAAAGCCAGTGGGTACGTGCAGGATGACACTTTCATGGCAACCCCACCATATTTGATATTAGCCACGTGTACATCAAGTATTTACCCGCAAGCCGCCGTCTTCACAGTGAGTAGTTTCGGGAACGGCACATTTGACAATTATGTAGCGGGTATTTAACACGTTATTATCGCTTGGTATATCCTGTGCATGCTTTTTGTACCTCTTCACTATAACTCGGTCGTGGCCAAAAACCCATGCACCAAAGAGTTATTTTCTTCTCACATCTCAGGTATACATGCACTTCCAGCTTTTAAAAATGTGGCACGCGCCAACCTCGGATCACCGACGCTTGTCGCCATCCTATCCCTTCATCGAAATACTCGCATCCTTCGTGTATCCCTCAGTACGCATGTACCTCCCGCTGTGGAAATTGTGGCACGTGCCACCCCCGGATCGCCGACGCCTGTCGCCATCCTCCCGGTAGTCCCAACCATGAGCACACGATGCCCAACACGAAACTTATCAGACAAGTTGGTTACCAGCCCGACGACACGCCACTCAGCTTTTTCCAGGCGAGGCTGTTCGCCATATACCCTGGGGATGCAGGAACTTCTCAGCACGAACTGTTTTCGAAGCTTCTGGTTTTTTGTTGTCAAGCCTACGGATGTGCCTACATCTGCTCCTACGCAATCTTTCCCATCCTGACATTAGTGCTTGCGTTACGTTTGTTACGGAAAACGTATTATGACCGAAAGCCAGTGGGTACGTGCAGCATGACACTTTCATGGCAACCCCACTGTATTGTCTGTGACGTGAGTTACGCGTAGTCCACCCGTTTCTTATTTCGATAAATTCGAAACAACGATTGGGATATTCTACGGTACTGTAATTAAAACAAACATTTGACCGAAGTCGTGTAAAGAAAAGATTTACAATACAGAAATGATTACAAAAAGAAAAGTTTTATATCAAAATACTGTAGGAAAATTAAACACAAGCAAAATCTATTTCACAAAAGTCAGGTTTTGTAATTAGGTTCAAAATAAAAGAAATGTTAAAGGGAAAGGAAGAATTTCAAACTACTTTGAACCTTACACCTCCGACCAAATTCTTTCTCGGGCCTAACTGTACAAACCCACAATAGCAAATGCCTTTATTTAGTGGCGATTCACACACGCCACGTCGCATTGCCATTATTGGACACATGTGGCTTTTTATAGGGAAATAGTTTGCCAGACTAAGACCCACCACGTCCTCCGGTTCTGCCGCCGTTCCTCACAAGAAGCTTATGCGTGCATTCCTAGCCGAACAAGCCTGGTGTATTTCATCCTCAAATAGCGACATCTTGCGCCATCTAAACAACTCTAATCTGCAAATTTAAATAAGTGTATCCGGTGTTTGAAACACAAATGGCTCATCGGGTACACAACTGAACGTGTTGCGCCAATCATATGAATTGTTACGCCGACCATCTGTCGCCCCCACTTTGGCTGATTCACTGTCATGTGAACCAGGCTTCTATTCATTTCGGCTGATTTGGTGTCAGGTGAGCTAGGCTTAGTCTCCATCTGATCCGAATTAGTGTCGGGAAATTCAGTCACAATTTCCGACTGAGCTAATCTAGTGTCAGGTAACTCAGCTTCCTGATAACAACCGACAACACAAAGGTCAATATCCTCAGGCATTTCACACGCAGGCCCCTGCAATATCCAACCCAGCAATGTCTTCGTTGCGAACGGACGGCCTCTTCCACCGAGCCGCTGTTCTAACGCCCAGTGTGCTTCAGGAACGTCACAACCAATCAGCACTGTCACCGGCTGATCATGAACGTCAAATAATTCAACGCCCTTTAAATAATCATAACGTTTACGCACTAGTTGACGATTGGGACACATGCGGCAAGGGTTTTACGGTGTGAGCATTCAAAACCTGAATGAATTCTCCACCATCTGCAGAAAGAATATTTAAGTTCAGACAAGAGCAGTTCATTACCCGTTGTAAGGTTCAAAGTAGTTGAAATTCTTCCTTTCCCTTCAACATTCCCTCTTAGTTACGAACTCTCACAGCCGTCCTGAAAAACGTACCACAGAAAAACTGTGTAGTGGTATTGGGTGATTTCAATGCAAGAGTTGGTGCAGATTACGAGTCTTGGCAAAACTGTCTTGGAAGGTTCGGTGTAGGTAAAACCAATGAAAATGGGCAACGCCTTTTAGAATTGTGCACACAGTTCAATCTTTGTGTCAGTAACACTTTCTTTCAAACAAAACCACAGCATAAGGTTTCTTGGAAGCATCCTCGCTCTAAGCATTGGCATCAGCTTGATCTTATTCTTGTTAAGCGTACTAATATAGGAAGAGTGCTCCTCACTAGATCATATCAAAGCGCAGACTGCGACACTGATCCTTCACTGGTCTGTGCAAAACTGAAGCTCCCCCACACGAGATTTCACCGCACCAAATTGTCTGCTAAGCCTAGGATAGACGTCACTCGCATGTGCGAACCTAATCTAACTGCGAGATTCGCAAAAGCCTTCACGGACGAGTTCAACAAGACAACCCCACTTGAATCTGCTTCAGAAAACTGGGAATTGATAAAAAGCTGCATATGCCGAGTCGCACTTTCCACTTTCGGTCCGAAGAAAGCTCGAACGAGCGACTGGTTCGAAGCAAACGCTTCTGAGATGACTGCTGTGCTGGATGAGAAACGCTCAGCATTCTTGAGGTTCAAAGGTATGCCAACAGATGAAAACTTACGTCTTCTAAGAGCAGCTAGAAATAAGGTCCAACAGACTGCAAGGCGTTGTGCAAACGACTATTGGACTGAAGTTAGCCTCAATATCCAAAAAGCTGCGGATACCGGCAATTTTCACGGTATGTATGATGGGATCAAGAGAGCCATTGGCCCAAACAAACTTAAAACGGCTCCCATTAAGTCTTTATCTGGTAAGCCGATTGTCGACAAAACTCAACAGATGGAAAGATGGGTAGAGCACTTCTCCTCCCTCTACTCTATGGACAGTACGGTTCTACCGCATGCACTTGAAAATGTCGAACGGTTGCCGACCATTGAATATCTAGATACCCCTCCTACTCTTGATGAGCTCAATAAGGCAATCGACCGCTTAGAGAATGGGAAGGCCCCTGGTGACGACGGAATTC
The DNA here is from genome assembly GCA_013407085.1 of Atriophallophorus winterbourni. Taxonomy (NCBI): domain Eukaryota; kingdom Metazoa; phylum Platyhelminthes; class Trematoda; order Plagiorchiida; family Microphallidae; genus Atriophallophorus; species Atriophallophorus winterbourni. The sequence continues at coordinate 1,627 of JACCGJ010016570.1, read as the reverse complement.
CACCTGAGCTCATCAAATGCGGTAGAGCAGCATTATTACAGCCTCTTCACCATTTGCTTCTTCAGTGCTGGCAGGAGGGGGGTGTCCCACAAGAGATGCGAGACACAAAGATCATCACGCTATATAAGAATAAGGGTGACAGAGGCGACTGCAACAATTACAGAGGAATCTCCCTTCTGAATGTTGTAGGCAAATTGTTTGCTAAAGTCTTACAGATCCGGCTGCAAGTTTTAGCTGATAGAATTTACTCCGAATCTCAATGTGGCTTCCGCAACGGAAGATCAACCGTTGACATGATCTTCTCCCTGAGACAACTTCAAGAAAAGTGTCGGGAACAGCGTATGCCATTATACGCTGTTTTATTGATTTAACTAAGGCATTCGACTACGTCAGCAGGGAGGGTCTTTTCAAAATGCTCGATCTGATAGGCTGCCCCCAAGGCTGCTGAGACTCGTTATTTCGTTCCACTCAGGCATGAAAGGCTCAGTCCATTTTAACGGTTGCAGTTCAGAAGCATTTGAAATTCGCCGAGGCGTCAAACAAGGGTGTGTTCTTGCTCCCACGCTGTTCGGCATTTTCTTGGCTCTGCTTCTGAAGCACGCTTTTAAGACGAGAACAGAAGGCATTTACATACGCAAGCGAAGTGATGGCAAGCTTTTCAACCTGAACCGGTTGAGAGCACAAACCAAAGTACGGGATGTGATAATCCGTGACCTGTTGTTTGCCGACGATGCAGCCTTTATTTCTCACTCCCAAGAGAACCTACAGTCGCTAATGGACTGTTTTTAGTCGTCGTCCGTGGCTAAAGACTTGGGTCTAACAATCAGATGAAGCAAGACCAAAGTCCTTGGTCAAGGGACTGTAATCGCCGCCAATCTCACACTGTTGGAAACTGTCAGCTCGAACCAGTACAATCATTTCATATATTTTGGTTCAAACATTGGCGGACAACCTCTTCGCTAGACCGGAGATTGATAAAGCGGTTTGGCAGAGCAGCTGTCATTTTATCCGTGATCGAACTCCCGTGTTTGGGGTAACTCCAAGTTGACTGTGAAGACAAAGATGATGGTATACAGCCCGTGCGTACTAAGTGCTTTACTGTGCGGCAGTGAAACCTGGACACATCACGCAAGACACGAACGGAAGCTGAATGCTTTCCATCTACGAAGCATCCGTCGTATCTTGAACATATCGTGGATGGACAGAGTGACTAACGCTGGAGTGCTTTCAAAAGCTGGTCTACAGAGCATGTTCACCCTATTACGTCAGCGCCGCCTGCGGTGGCTTGGATCATGTCTATAGCATGGAAAAGGGTCGTATTCCGAAAGATCTACTCTATGCGGTGAGTTTTGGCAATTAGTAATCGACCATTGGGCAGACCGCACTTGCGGTATAAAGATGTTTGCAAAAGAGATATGAAAGCTCTTGACATTGACCCCGCAATCTGGGAAGAACTTGCTCTTGACCGCTCATTTTGGAGGCATTGTGTAAAGCGTCGACTGCAAGCCGGGGAGGAGCAAATACAGCTCCTGTCTGCTGAACGCAGATCACGCCGCCGGCGTGCAACTGATGCAATACAACATAGTTCTGACTATCGTTGCAAGCGCTGTGGGAGAGATTGTTCCTC
>JACCGJ010016568.1:0-41255 GCA_013407085.1 Atriophallophorus winterbourni | reverse complement strand
GGTTGTCTATCAAAAACAAAATTGTATGAAATATCAATGCTGAACCTTCACATTAATCACTTTATGTTGTGCTCGTGTGATTTGCTGTTGCTTTAAGGTTTTCTATGACTGTTACTCAAGGGTAGAGCCTATAAAGCGACAGTTCGGGCTGTGTTACTATATGAATGCGAAACCTGGGCCTTACGTAAAGAACACATTCAGCGCCTCCATGTATTTGACAACCGGTGTCCGCAGCATTCTAGGAGTTAGCTGTTACAATCGCATACGCACCGATGCCCTCTGAAGTAAGTTGTTCGGTAGTAATGTTGATATAGAGAAGCAGATCAACCTGCATAGGTTATGCTGTTTGTGTCACGTTTTACGGATGCCGGACCACCGACCTCCGAAACGGATTCTTTTTGAGACGCCACATCCTGATTGGCGTAAATCTCGGGGTGGCCAAACCGTCACATAGCATAAGCAGTTAAAAACCCTTACTAGTAACCTTTCCAAAGTAGGCCCAGCGCGTCTTCCAGGCTAGTGTCCCCGTGATCAGATGTCACAATGGTTAGTTACGCTTCAGAATATGTCCCGAAAGCATGTTCAATGGTAGTCTTGCACTAAGTATCTTCTTGGAGTTTTCGTTTAACCTTGTATGTTGTCAAGCGGAGTGACGAGAAAAGCTTATTATGATGCATGACAGTGAAAGCCGCAAGGAAGCTGCCGTGCTGATGTCGCTCTACTCGTTCACGAAACTTGTTTGAATGTATGTTCCATTCGAGGCACCTCTTCCCAGTTAGTTTGTGGTTACTCTTCTATAGAAGCCGTAGCAATTTATGCCCCACCTTTCCCCATCTTTTAGGATTTTACTTTTTCATGGTTGTATGGCAGTTAAGCATTCGGTACGTGTTACCGGTGTCATGCTGTCTTCAATGATGATGATGATTTGTATGACTATCTCATCGTTTTATTAAAATAGCGTTGATTGGTTTGGGAGGTTCTAGAGCTGTATGTTCGTCGGATTTTAAAGTTGACACTTTATAGTATGTGGATGACATTGCTCTTTAAGGAGATGACACTCATACAATACAACAAAACTTGAACCAGCTGGCTCTTGGACTAATCAAATGTTAACTACTTTCCCAGAAGTAGAGCGGTTCGATCCCAGACCTTATTGTTTGTAGTCTCAATCTAGAACCAGTCCATAGATTTGTTTACCTTGGCAGTTGTATTTCTGTTTGCGGTTTTGTCGAGGACGTAATCTCATAGCTTGCATGCAAGCAAGTTTAGGGTTTGTTAACCACCACCACCTGCAGCGACGATGCGTTCCGTAACTTGGGTCGTCTGTGGTTTCAACAAGGCTTGTCTCTAAATGTGAAACAGGCACTTTCAAATGAAGGAATAAGACACCGTTAGGTCTCCAACAATCGCTGTCTCCACAGCATCTTTGGTAGCGACGTAGATATCGAAAAGTAAGTTGACGTTAATAGACTTCACTGGTTAGGCCACGTATAGTGAATGGGAAATAATCGTTTTCCTAGTGCGGTTTTTTGGTATCTTTATAAGGGTGGTCAGACTGATTTGGCTGAAGCAGATGAAGGCTTTGTATGTTAAAGTAGCTGCAGTTGGGCGACCCGTCTTCCATATTTGGGCCCGAGAGATCAGACTTTACAGCGGTTCTTACTCTAATTGATATGGCTCAAAATCGTGTTTACTGGCGGTCTCGTTGTTACCATCTTCATGGTATGTTCAATTAATCTTGTGTTTTGTTAATCGAAGTGACAAGGAAAGCTTGTTATGATTGGTGACAGTGAAGGCTGCAAGGAGGCTGTCATGCTGATGTCGTTCTACTCGCTCACAACACTTACTTGAATGCGTGTTTGATTCGAGGTGTATTCACCTTATCCAAGTGTGCCTGTGTCTAATTTTCTACCGGTTCGGTAGCCTTCTGTGTCCCATCCTTCCTCATCTTTTTATGATTTCAACGTGTCAAGGATGAACGGCAGTTCAACACTTGGTACTCGCTACTAGTGTAATGATGTCCATAATGATAATGTCTTCAACACATTTTCGTGTTCATCGAATTCCCCCCACGCTCTTTCTTTAGGTATCACGCTGAAACCTGTTGTTCCAGTAAATTCCATCAATTATTATGAACACACTCAGCCATATTTGCGTTCCGATGGCCCTCTAATTATCACTTTCTCGCCACAATGATCACCCTTGTTCTAATGATGCGACTGTTTTCGTTGTGAAATGACACATTTACTAAACGTTACTTTAAACCCAGGTGTCACCACAATGAGCGCTTACACTGGAGGTATTCTTAATTACCTGGCTTTGGGAATTGTGCTCTTTGGTGGGCTTTTTGGGACACTCACTACGTCGGAAATCACCGTACTCATCAGCGAGGTTAGTCTTTGCAAGCTTACAAACGGCTTTGTGTCCTGACACGCTGCCATCCGATTCACTACGTTTTATAATTTTCATTCATATTAACTTGCATAAAATTCAAATTACTTAATAATTGATTGATGTTCATTTAATCTGTGTGTCCCGATATTGCGAATGAAAACATTTTCTTGTTCACTTCACTTTGCTTTCGATTTGCCCCAATAATCGCATATGTTAATCCTTTTATCCTCGGCTTTCTACTTTTTCCCTCGGTCCAGATGAATATGTTTTAAGTTTTCGTGGAGAGGATGTGCTTTGTTAGTTTTATTTTTTTTTCGTTGCTCTAATTCACTACTAATTTTCAATTGATTCCATTCGGCAGTAAGTAATTTCGAATTTATACGTTTTCAAATGATACTGCCGTGATACTGCGAAATCGTTCGGAAATCAAAGTTCACTGACTGATTGCATTTGCACCATCGAGAATCTATAACTGGATTGTCGAAATGTGGCGCATTCAATTAATCAATTCCATTTCTTATCATCTACATCGGATATTGTGAATTTGCCGTTTTTAGGAACCTGAATAATAATAATAATAATAATAATAATAATAATAATCAGAGACACCATTACAACGTACCGAATGCTTAACTGCCACAAGAAACTTGGGTACTTCCAAGCCATAATTAATGCATACTAGCGTGTTCGTCGCACTTGCTCTGTTCAATTAGCGCAAAGTTTTTTTGTTTTTCGAACCACACGGCTAATCAATATGAACCGAGTCGTAAATGCCACTCTACCCCGACAATGGCGCCTACGCTGGCTGGGTCGTGTGTACAGAGTAGAGAATGGTCGTATTAAAAATTGTCTACACAGTGAAGAGTTGAACTCTGGAAGTCGGCCATCGTGCAGACCCCACCTACCCTACAATGACGTTTGTCAAATAGATATGAAGGGCTCTTGGCATTGAACTTACAAGTTCGGAATAACTCGCTCTTGACCGCTTTACTTGGAGGCACTCTGTAAAGCGTCTTCTTCAAGCTTTGGATGAGCACATACGGTTGATCGGCCGATTACCATCCATTGTTGTGAGCATTGCGGGATAGATTGTTCCCCTGAACCAGACTCTGCAGACATTTGAAATATTGTGGAGCGTGAGACCGTCGTGCGATTGCGATGTATATTCTTAGTCGATGACGGCCGAAGGTAGCCAGCAACTAGTAAATACCTCCACCATCTTAAGTAGGGCGCCCTCCCAACCAGAATTTCTAGGCCTCTACTTGTGTTTCTTCGCGTAATAGTGCATTATTTTGGTGCGTGTTCTAACAGTGTTTTTTTATATTTTGCTTCACCAATCGTTTTGTTCTGTACCGTATAGCTACATCTTCCGACTCGCACTATTCCTCAGTTATTTCATTTAAGCCCGGTTATATCGCTCCGTGGGCATCTCATGACCCTCAAATTTAGCTCACGCTTTACGTGAATCATTGATCCAAAGGCGAATGTACAAATTGCTGTAAAAATTTCAAATCTCGATTGTCACCGTATATGTGTAGATAAACATTGAGCCAGCCCCAGACAAACTTAACAATAGTCTTAAACCCGGATTATTCACCAGTGTTGTCTCACTTACATCTCATATTCGTCGCTTTGTCGCGAAATTAAAATCGGCCGATTTCCCTCTTTTTCATTATTGTTCATTTTGAATTCGCTCTAGGACTGAGAACACGATTGCACAGAGGCACTATGTTGGATCCATGTAAGCTTATTTACCGCATGCACACAAGTGAAACTTGTTTCTGCCTGTCTGCTTTACTGCCGCGTAGCTGCCGCAGTTTTTCTCACCGGTAGATGAGCACTTTCATGGTCTTTTGGCATGCGTTTTTCCGTCTAACAGTTGCACTACCTGGTAACCAGAATGCCCGCCTTTTCGCTTTTCAGACTAGCTTTTTCGTACTTTATTTGATCAATCAACTGACGAATTTAATCGATTTGGCCAATCAAATCACCCACCTAGTCGGAGTTGGACATCGGTGAGTTGGTCAGAATCAACCTTCTACACATGTTGCTTTTCATGCTTTCAATATTACAACAGAATCAAGCTTTTTTATTCCAGACCTGCGGAAACTCAAGAACCATTATTATTATTCAGCAATATTAAGTGATTTATGTTATAGCTCATCATTCGCTGCACTTGGCGTTGTCATGACTATTTACACCTTGGTATGATGAAGAGTTTGATTTAATTTTATTTCTCAGCTATGCAATGGGATGAGATTCGAACCGACGACATCTCTTGTTAATACTGCGTCACAATGACAACTTGTTTATTATTTTTTATCGTGCCATTTGCTTGTTGCTTTTGTAAGCGATATTTCCGTCGAGTCCCTTCAACTGACCGTCTTGGCCCGAGCGCGATCAGCCTGTGCAACACAATCCCGAATCAATGCTATGATTTCGTTCAAACACTCTGCGTTCAGCATTCTTGATTTGTGCGTGTAAATATTCTATCCTGGGTGCCGCTGCTACTCTCAATCACTTGTGGTTTCATTTATCAGTCTGTGACATCTTATAGTATCGTAGCTACGGGCAGCTACTTGGCAGTTGACTTCAATCTTTCTATCAGATCCGTCCTTCATGCTCATTTTATGCTTATTGTTTATTTTATACTTGTTTATGAATCCTCGATCCATCCAACGGTCATACCCGTGTTGATTCATTCACCCATTTCTGGTTGGTTCACTAATAGTGCTGCTTAAAAGTCGCTACATGCAGCTATTCGGTTTCTCATCAATACCGGGCGAAGTATTCTACAATCTTCATGAGTAAATTATGATGGAGATTACCAGGTTTCCATTCTGAGCTACCAATGTTTTGTTTGATCTCGTAAATGTTTGACGAAGTTAGCCAACACATGTGAACCTTTTTATCTTCATGTTATGATGTCCCGTTTCTAGGTCTTGAATGTCGGCTCATAAATGTCGAAGTCGGGGATCCTCATGTTACCTGTGGTTTCATGAACTCATAAACACATATTCGTGGAACTGATGGTTTGCGATGTACCTTACTACGTGCTTCGAAACCACATAAATCTCCATTCGGTGACACAGCAACTGCCGCGTACGCAGTGGTGTTATTTTCGTTTTCGGGATTTTAATCAATCCCGTCTTAGCTGGTTTGTCCTGACATGCTTGTAACAATCACTTTCTGCACTATCCGTACTATCGACGATGGTTATTATATAGGTGTACACTGGAAACGGGTTTTGTTCTCGCTTTCAATGTTACAATGTTTATAGTTCGAAAGTTACTATAAGTGATTGTTACCAACATTTATACCGAGCGACTGCGGATGTTTACGCTTCGTTGTTTTCTTTCGATCTGTCTTTCATGCTATCTCATTATGGTTCTACTCTTCTGAATCAGTGTTCTCAACTTGGAGCACTTCCTCACCGAATGCAAGTCCTACGATACTCCTGCTTCGTATTCCGCCTCTCGTTGTCCAGCGTCTCAAATTCTTCTCCCGCGAAACTTCCCTCCTTTGGAATGGAACGCAACTGAACGGTGGGTTTTCTCGATTGTTATTTCAATTCTATCAATCATATCCTTGAGGTTTTTATTTGTTCAATGTGATACGTCGAAAGAGCAATTACTACTTTTAACTTTCGGTTCCAATGTGGTGTTAGCGAAAGTGGTTCTGAAAATATGCTCCCATTTCCGTCATTCTCACAAATCTTCTGACAGCCAAATCCAGTTCCTCTCCTTCATGCATGGTCCCATGTGAACCGGTGAAACTACTTCTGCTGACAGGGGAAGATATGTTGATGGGTATCAGGGGCCTATACGCCGGTTTGGGGGGGTGTAGCTTGTAATTCCACATAGAAGAAGGAACCCCTTATTTCAAGAAAAAACCTTCAGAGAAATTCGGAGCTGTGGTTCAATTTGGCACTTCGTAGTTCTACTTGTACTCAACTTCGTCTTCTCAACGCTTTGATTCAAACGGTGTTGTGGGAAAGAAGAAATTACTGCATGGGCAAAAGATAGTTCTTCATAAGAAACTGCCATGGAATACATATCAGGCGACACTCCATTCCATTTTTATGGATAATAACGTTTGAGGCCTCAGATACCGGTTAAAAGCTATGGCTGGATTGACGTAGAGCTCTACACCTCGGGTTGCTCATTGGACGGCTACCATTTGTCTCCAGCCGGGCAGCCACCATTCAATCAACGGATTTGGAGCCAATCGAATAGTGGACCGTGTTTTTCCGCACCAGTGAAACGCATTGCTGAATCAAAGGGATCATCTGGGAAAATTGGAAACTGGGACGTCCGTTCCATACTCCTTGCATTTCGTAAGTTCATCTGATGTTACAATACATTATGGCGCGTGTTTCGCAATTTCGGTTCTCCTTACGCGGGATTCTACGATTCAGGCTGACATCTGTCGCCGCTTCCGCGGTTTGTATATCGAGGTCACATATCCGCTAAACTTATTACAACGCGACTTATTATCTTTACCACTATTGAGTATGGTAAAGTATCCAAAATAATAAAGAATCTGCGGCGGAATTTGTTGTCAACTTACAACAGGTTGAAATAAAAGCTCTGGTTTATTATTAAACATTTTCTAACTGATGGCTGCATATATGTTCAAACCAACTAAACGAAACTAGTTGGTCATTAATTCTGTTAATACAAGATTGGCATTTCAAAAGTCTTATTGAAAAATGATTGGTTGAAAGCTCCAAGTTTCAGGCGATTTGAAAAAGCTGACTTCAAGTGGTGCGTCCAACTACTCACCCTGGCATTTCTTGGCTACCATGAACATGTACCTTGCGCTTGGTTTATGCTGTCTTTCCGGGCCGTCACTTTCGGAACTACATTGCACCCATGATGTGCTGAAAGTTCGCTTGACGCACCTTCTTAATTCACGTTTGCGCTGTTTCTTTCTCACTCTCATAAACCGTTTTCGCACTGATTCAGAGCAACCACACATCACGGAGTTCACCACATTCTTTACTTTAGCCCGTAGATTGCCACCGTGAATCCGATTATCCAAAGTGATCCACAACGTTTCTGTTCCGTATTCAATTTTTCTCACTTTTCAGGGAAAATATATTTGTTCACTTGGAACACGTTTCGTTGGGATTACCACTTAACCCCGGTCACTTGCTTCTTCATGGTGAGTGAATTCTTTTCCTTGGTCTGGTTTTGACGCCTCAAGACTTGGAATTTCTTCCTATCACTCACCGATAATGTTCTTTGCTGTCATGCCCCGGTATAGTATGAAAGCACAAGCCTGATCCAGGCAAAGTGCCGCACAGTTAGAGACTGCACGTGGGCTAAGATACTGTCAGGTTGCCCAGGTCTAGACAGATATGATGGGGGAAATAGAAAAGGTAGTTAGACTCCAGCATGTTTTAGCATGCAGCTCACTACCGATGGCCAATCAATTTAGCACGATGTTAGCCGCACAGCACTGAAATACTGCATGATTGCACATGCGTGCGACATGTCCTGACAACGAATTCAAATCGAGCATCGCTTGTTGACCCCTCCATTAACTTTTGTTTGTGTTTCATCAAGTCCATTCTACATTCTAACATTAATACCGGTGTATCTTATAATTCATCTTGTGAATCTTTGGAAGGCATATGTATTTCTATTTCTTGTCCGAGTTCTTAGTAATAGTGTTTGCAAAATATCATTGTACTACAGAAGATAAATCTCAAGAATCCTCCCTTCAGGTGATGACCTTCTTTTGGAATCGTACGCGTGAGATGTATGTCTGTATGTTTCCGCCTATAGATGTTTTCATAAAGGCACAAGCCTAGATTCTGGCAAAGTGTAGCACAGTCGTAAACTGTACATTTATGTGCTACTGTCTGGTTTGCTAACCCAGGACAAATGTCTCAGATCGAGATGACAGACTGCAACTAATTTCACATGTAGCAATCAATTTTGCACGGAATCACGTATGGAAGGGATGCAGTGTGTAATTGCTTTCCCACTATGGATCCTAAACATAATTCTATGCTATCTTAAAGGATTTCGTCATTAATCCTCATTCAATTTCGCCTGTGGAATATTGCCTTATCTTGAATGAAAATGTTTCCCGTTTCAGACATCACTCTCACTCTGCGTCTAGGACAACCACTTGTCATCACCGGTCCAAGTGGCACGGGAAAGACCGCATTGCTCCGTATGCTTGCAGACCTGTGGCCTGCTTTGCCATCGAATTCTTGTGTTCCGGAACAAAGTATGTTTTACCGTTCATGTGTGCTCAATCAAATCTTCGTTCCTCAGAAGCCCTTCATTCCGGCCACGAATTTTTGCCCGCCGGCGTTGTTTGAGTGTCTCGATCTTTCGGTTGGATCCTCGTTCGCTGCCGAACCGTCTGCTCGTGTGTTGCATTTGGCCTACCTGCTCCTCTCGGTTTCCGAGTCACCCAACTCACTGCTCGCATCGGAATCATCGTTAGTCTTCAACTTTTCAAGCGTGAGTCGGTCAGAACGCGTTTCGCAAGGATTGTCGGGTAATTTTAACGTGTTCTACTATTTTTTGCACAACTTTTTGTTTTTATTAACCACATTTTTCATGATTCGTGTCGCGATCGGGAATGTTCAATACATTTATGATGCTTCAGGTGTAGTTTTGAGTGTCATTTTAATCTAATTGTCAGATCACGGGTCATTACGAGAATAGGTAACGCAGCTAAATAACACTCCACTCACGACCTCTAATTGGCCAGACTACTAAACCAGTGCTTCCCAACCTTTTTAATTCCCCACAAATGTAATGATTTTCACCATTTTTATTGCACATGGCTTTATCGCTTCTTCTGTAATTGTATGGAGTTTCTTGGATTTGGCTAATTTATACGTCACGTGGTATGAAGCCATCAATAGTGATTTGACGCAGTTAAAACCTAAAAGGAATCGTTGTGAATTAAGGCAGATCCTTTTTTCTTTCAATGATTCAACATCATCACCCGCAAAACTGCTTCACCGAGCCGGTTGTTGAACTGTTCTTACTTGCTCGATGGCTTCAAATTTGCGTTTGTGGCTTCAAATTTGGGTTATTGACGAGCTTCGGTTATTTCACTGCAAGTAAAGCCAAACAGAAGCTGATAATCACTCCATTTCCTTTTCTGGACATGAACAAGGGCTAATTACTAATTTGAAAGTTGTAATCTGGCAAAAATATAGAGGAAGCTATTTAGAACAAAGGTAACAATATAAGTAAAATATATTAGTATAAGAGATACAAGAGAAATGATCACTTCAGGAAGATAGAATAGGATAAAAAATTGACAATGCATTATCAGAAAATAACGTCACTTACCACAAGAAACTGAAAAAGCATATCTCATCCCATGGAATGCTGTCTCGCACCCCTAGTATGAAAACCCTGTACTAAATGTACCAGATCATTTGGCTTGCCCGTGCACTGCTAGTGTGAATGCGGTCAAGGTAACGTTCTTTGTTCTGATTTATTGGACGAAGTTTCCGTACAACGCTACCCAAACGAATAGAAAGAAGGTAAAACGAGCTTGATCTGTATGTACCCATTTTTAACAATTGAGTTAATCTCACCACATCAGATTTTATATTAACAGTCGCGCCTTCAACCCTGAAACAGCTTGTATTGTATTGACCATCTGTCGAGCTGGCTTTACCCAGTTGATTGGAATATGTTTGATACCGATCCTGTATTCGTAATGCAAAGAAATTTGAGTGCAATCGGTTAGAGAAGTTTGCAGATGACGTTGTGCTCGTAATAGAGAAGGTTTGTCTGGCTTTAACTGTTTGTTTTACGATCGTGCAAGATTCGCGACGCCGTCGAAATCAACCCTGCCTCTATATCTCGCATGTCTGCTCGTTTACCACATGAGCAAGAACGACAAGCGAAGTGTTGTGAAGGGTGCCCGGTCACTTAGTCGTCAGACGCTTAATCGCCGACACATAATCCCTAGACACTTAATCACCAGACATTTAACCCCCAAGTTCATCTGCAGTCACTTAATCCCCAGTTTGATAAATTCTGATTTTAGGAACGTCAATTTTTCCGTAGTTGAGTATCGCTGAATTGCTCAAGATGTCATACCATGCAATGAAAAATAAGTGAAAGCAGATAATGAGGCAGACGATGATTTACGCCTTATGATTGTGCCGTTGAATGATGCATTACATTCACTCTTTTCTTGCCAACATCCCACCATGTGGACATTTCTTAACGGTTTGCCGACAGCATACGGTCTCAGTTCTTCAAGCAAGTGCTGGGGTTGATATCAAACATAAGAAGAAGTATGCTGAGATATGCGGATTCTTCAGACGTTATCAAGCTGACTGACTGAAGATTAAAGTGACTGAGGGTGAAGTGACTTGAGGGTTAAATGTCTGGGGATCAAATGTCTGGTTGTTAAGTGTCTAGGGATTAAGTGTCGACGATTAAGTGTCAGTAAACCGGTGTGAAGATGTTAAATACAACCAGTGAAACTCGAAATGTATTTACTTTCTTATGTGCACAGTATAACATGTGAGCAAACCAGTGCTGCAAATATATGACAACAAAATGGATTGACATTGGTCTCATAGCTTTTAAATCTTGTCAAAGTAGTTACCAGAGCTAATGAAAGCGCTACGCACGGCGTTATCGACACTCAGGGATGCTAACTAGGAAGTAGACAGAGCGAATTTTATCTAAGAACTACTCTTACAATTGTGACATGCGCCGCCTTCGACAGGGCACCGCGTTAACACCGTGGTAACTCGCGTTTTCCGATCGAGAGAACTGCGGTTGTTCGCTTGAGAAAATGCACTTATTCCACATTCTTCTACCATGCCCAGGTGTGCAAAGGGTGTCTGCAATAATGAGAAAACAATGAAGTCGCATTTTCTGTATCGTTTTATGTAAGTGAAATCAGCCTACTAAAAAGTAAACACTTTGTACACGGAAATTTCTCGGTGTTTGGAATTCTAACATTTCACCGCAATTCTCAGCCCCGCAGAGTTGAATGTACAATTTGATCCATTGTTGAAAGTTTTTATAATGGGAAGAGTATCGGTAAATCTTGGTACGATGTACACAACGAAGAAATTTTACTTTTGCCTTTGAGATGTGCAAAAGCGTAGGCCGGTAAACCTCATACTTCGTTCGCTTCGGAAGAATTTACCGAGTTGATGTCATCTGAAGTTTCAGCTGCGATTTGGCATAGCTATTGGAGTTGACTGGAATGTGTATTGTGAATCAATATATGCACAACAGTACTTTCTCATTTTAGCTGTGAGAGAGTATATCAATCACCCTCTACAATGCTTATTGAATCTACGGAGCTCGCATAATACAAGAGCTCACACATTTACTCTAACTGTCCCTCACTCGAGACTAAACTGCAGACGACATTTGTTTGCCGTGCGAGTTTGTTTTACTTGGAACAATCTGCCAGATAATGTTGTGAACTCACCAAACCAGCAAACTTTCAAGAGAAGCCTTGATGCCTATTTGACCCTAAACCCGTGCATCGAAGAAAACTATACATCTTAACACCATACACCTACATTTGTTATCCCACCAATCGAAAACAATTTCTGTCCGTGGATATTTACTTGATTCTTGAACTGCACAGTAAGCAATCTAATCCCATTTTTGCTTGTTATATTATTCGTTGTTGTCATATTATTCTGTGGTTTTTTGTAAAGCTATATGCTTTTTAGACCATTAAAATTGAATTAAATTGAATTGAATCGAAATCCATCCAACCCATGCTCATGGTTGTTTCGCTTGCAGAATCGTTGGCGGATGACCCGTTTACAAGCCCCACTCAAGTGAGCAATCTCTTGGATCTTGATCAATGTCTTTGTGGTTATCCACTTCGATCCTTTATGATTGCGTTCGCGTTGCTGGTCGAATTCCGATTGGTTCATAGTAAAGCTGTGGATGAATTGCTTACCAGGTTGGCGAAATTTCAACACAAATTTTCCGTGCCTCGTAATGCCCACAGTTGGTTTGCTACGGTATTTTGGCGTCTCTGCCAAACGATCCGCTACACATGCCAGTTGGGTTGCAAGCTCGGGTTGCATGGAAGCAAGCCAGAAAGAAATGAGTGGTATGTCGCATTTTGTTTTGTTGTTGTCTGACTAGAGGAATGTGTTTCATACCTCGATCAGCTCATTTTCATACTTTATTGTTTTTTTCTGTTTCACTCGGTATTATAATGTCATTCTTGTCGAATTTTGTTATAAACTACTTCGCTGCACGTTGGTCTGATCATTTCGGGAATCCCGCTGAACAAAATCAGTAAAAATTGCATTGAATATGCGTACAGATGTCATAATTTAAGGTCAAGTAATCCCGGGAATTCGTTGAACAAATTATGTGAGAAACACCACGTTGGTCATCCATGAGCGCCTTGAGTGCTTGACCAGGAATCACGTGTATGATTCTGTGTTTGAATGTCGTATTTCGTATTTAACAGTGGCATTCGAGTGTAACTTTGTTTACCACTTATCCACTGTTTCTAACCAATCTCACTGTCTTCACCTACTGACGGAAAACAAACAGAAACCTGTTTTGGTGTGTAAGAAGAAGAAGAAGAATGACTTTATTCGTGTTCACGAATTTTTAGCAATAGATTAATTTCTCCACATAATACCAATAAAAAATATGTATAGCGTGCGCACAATGAAATAATACATAGGCCAATGAAGTGTCAGGTTACCTCGGGCTAGACAAATGTGACGGGAATAAAAAAGAAGTAAAAAAACAGGACATCTCAGCGTGAATTAAAAATCGGTTAGCGTTTCTCCAACTTCATAGCATCAATAAATTAGGTTCTTTATATAATGCAAATAAAATAAATTATATGTAGTGCCACTCAATGAAGTAATACTTGGGCTAAAAAAGTGTCAGGTTGACATGGGCTAGACAAATGTTAGGGGAATTTGAAAAATCAACTCGAAAAATAACTGGGATGGGGATGGGGATATGAGCAACACATGACATTGTTCATGGAATTTCAGTTTTACATTTTGTAACCACGAAAGCCATGGATTTCTGTTTCAGGTCATGGATAGTTTTGAAAGTTGTAAACCAATACAAAGAAGAGTTTTATCTTTGTGTGTGTGTTTGCGAAGAATTGTTGTACAAACGCTCCATTATCTCTTCAAATTTTCTGGTGTGGTGCTGTGAAATCTTAGCATTTATGATCCTGGAAAATTTGAGAAATGTTTTTTTCTAAACTTTGGGATCCTTAGAACGATTTTTGCTCAATTTGTTTACAGGGGCTAAATCTTCATCGTGGTTGTTTCTACGGTGCAAGGTAGTGAGAACATGCCAGCATTCCCATTTTCGCAATTAGTAAACGATTTCTTACGTTTTTGCTATATAGTTTCCCCAGTGTCTTGTACCAGATTTTGTATAGGAAGGCAACCATTGTCCTCGCATGAAATCTAAGTATCAATGATGCCGTGTCGCTTGCTTGATGAAACCAGCTCATGCTGGTCTGAAATTTCTTATTCCATAGATGTTGAAAGGTTAGATTAGATACGTAATCTGTACCTTGACGGTACTTGGTATTTTTGGGTCGTTATAGTCAAAATAACAGCATGTTTGTGTTCTGAGTCGTTTCCCGTTGGGGGAGAGATTGGTGATTCATCTATCAAAACTATTCTACTATTCTTACGGTGTGCAATGATTGTTCGTCTTTGGGAACCCTGAGGGTAACGTCAACCCCGTTTGGCTAATTTAGAAACGCGTTTGGTACTTGAATATCGTTCGAGGTCTATGAGCCGGTAATCAGTTTCAATTGATAGCAATCCGTGCATAAATATCTCATTGTTCTCCAGCTGGTCAAAACGAGTTTAGCTGAAGTTCCTACACCCTGGTTATTCCGAGAGAACATCTTCCCAACAAGCACTGATGTAGGAACAACATTTAATTTTCAAGTGAACTCATACCAGCATATGTCAAGATTTCGATTGATTGATGCGAAGATGGCACAGATAGACGCAAGTTTCTAAGGCCTTACGTCACACGAGGTGCCTATCGATAAGTTTAGACCGGTGGGTATTAAGCGATTGTCATTTTCATCTGTCGATATAATCTGGCGTACGTTTTCAGATATTACGATTAAATAATGATAATGATTACGTACATTTTATGGTTGCATATATTTCTCTTTTGTATGTCATATTTGTTTGCCTCGTTGCGGTTTCCATTAATATCGTGTGAACTAAATTATTGCCTTTTGTGATCAATGTTTTCGCACTAGCATGATTTCTTATCTTATCACATCTGCATTTTGTAATCGAATCTCAGGCCGACTTGTTACTCCCCCGGAGAAATGCAGCGCTTAGTCTTAGCGTCGGTTTGTTACCAAAAGCCGTGCGCTGTGTTCTTGGACGAAGCAACTAGTCAATTAAATGATGCCGACACGCTTCAAGCTTATTCTAGTCTCCAGCGAAGGAAGATCACCACCATCAGTGTGGCTCACAATCAACTCGTACGCCGCTTTCACACCACGGAATTCCGTCTCACACCACGGTCAGTGTACGATGGATCGGGCGACAACGAGGCTCAGGGGAATCGGGATCTTCCATTCGATCAAGGTCTTTCACGTTGGGAGTTGATCAATCCCATTTAATCAGAGAATCTCTATCTCATGACGTAACGAATCCCTTCATTTTATACTTCAAACACTCCTGTTTCCTGTGTTTTTACTATGTTATGCTGATTACATTATTTTGAGTTTCGCCACTGCTATTTGGTTATCTTCTGATATTTGTGTCATTGTTGTTTGGGGTGAACGGTATTTCTATATTTTGTTGATCGAAATCTATGCGGAGGCCATTTGCCTAATTCTGTCGGGAATGCCGTTAATCAGTTCGGTTTAGTGATCCAAAAGATCAGTGTGCCTGTTTCCATGGTTCTCATTATGCCTGCAGTTGCCAGGGAAGGATTATGTACATGCTCGGTCATCTTGAGTTCTCTCCGGAATCGATACTGAAGGCGAAGATTTTGTTGTTGCGCAGCCTCATCTTGACATTTAATGGCGACACTTTGATTCAGTCTATTTGCGCTGGTGCAAATTAAATACCAAAAGCATTGATCCAATTACAAGATCCAGTCTTTCACTCCTCTTCATTAACCACGTTTTTATTGATCGGAAGCACAGTAACATTTCAGAATAATGTGAATTGGATTTTATTTTGTAATGATGCACCTTCGCGAAGGTCGAACTAGGTTGTCTTGATCATAACACGAGCTTCTACTCAATCTCAATCATGTTTGATAATACCCTGAGGTAAGGGGTCTAGGCGAGCAAGAATTTCCATGAGATGCACCCTGCCTGAATACTGCTTTACTATGTTGGTAGCCGATACTGCTGATAACATAAAAACTATTTCAGTTGCATCGCTCCACATATGCTTAAATCAGTCAATTCACCGATGCGATCTCAGAGGCTGAAGTTATTTAATCGAATCCTCGATGTGCCAACTGTGGTTAAGTTTAAGGTTATCTCTATTTCTTCTTTTTCGTCACGTTTGGGAGAAGATGAACATAATCTATAATCAATGTTTGCGATCTTCATGCTGTTGATTTTCCCCACCTTCCAACGTTTTTGGTATATTTGCTTATTTTTTAATCGCGGTTGTCTCTACATTTGTCCCATTTTGTCTCATGTGCTCGATATTACTTTTAACATTTCAGTCAGATGTTAGCAGGTTTAGCTCAATAAATAAGTACCGCTTTAAACAAAAATACGTATTTGCCTGCATTTCCATTACACACACACGGTCGCTTTCGTGCTGTTTGCACGCTTCACGGTAGGAACGGGAAGATTACGATCCACGTACCTTGATACAATGGAGAAATGGTAAACAAGGTATGAACTAGTATGCCACTGTTCGGTAACGTTGGGTACCGCGTTGTTGTTAAATCCTGGTTTCGCTTATTCATCTCCTACATCGCTCTACTTAGATGCACTAATCTCAGACAGATAATACCCATGTCAGAAAGCACCAAACTTTTACCAGTGTCTTTTCTACGCTTCGACTTACGCGAATATTCACAGATTTGTCAACAGTAAGGGTTCTAAAACCAAATCGTCCAAGGCGCTTAGCATATGGCATATTTAACATGTTTTGGACAAGTTTAGAAACCCGATTATACAAACAGATCCAGAAGGAAAATATCTTTGGGAACCAGGGTGTCCAGGCTTAGGTAGCATAGCCTAGAATCTGCTTTCGCCCTTTTGATTTAGTGTTAAACTCTTCAAATAAATGAAAACTTTCAGCTGTGTACTTGCGCCGTTTTATTATATCCTCACCCCTGTTAGTTCAGCTTCCAGGTGATACCTAGATGAAATTGTGGCGATAAAGCTTTTAAACACCTGTAAAGCAATACGCAAATTTTAACGCAGTGCGTTATTTTAAATGACTGCATGGCGTTCACGCAGAGTTTGTTTCGATCGTCAGTTTAGATGTACTCAGCAATGAGATGCTCAGAATTCAAATTCAATTTTCGTAATACCATTAGATCTGCATCGCCGCTATTGACATAAATTCAATACCAATTGGCCTCTGCATAATCATAATAGGCATCAAGCGAAAGGATACACGGTTGCCCCTTTCTTCCATTGTAACTGGCTATCTTCTGATCCATAAAATTGCGTACCAGCTAAACAAGTAAATCGCTCGTATCGAGAAGTTGCTCCTCTCTGCTAGTTCTGGTGAATAGTATACATGAAGTAATCACTTCTGGAATCTCGTCCAAGTGAATTAATGTCTATATTTCTGAAGAACAATGTGGTCTAACTGTTTGTGAGTTAGAAGCAACATCCAATTACCGTAGTTTTTCCATTTATATTTGGCATTATGATACAAAGCTATCAATACCCGACATTCTGATTATCTGTGACTATCGTTAGACTATGCTGACGAGGTAATTGTCCTTTTATATGGATACTTCGAATACATTTGACCGTCTATCATGTCGTCCAGTGAAAGGTGGTAGGAACTGGCAGTTGCATTAATACGCGTTCCAAGGCAACGTCAGTGTTTCTTAAATGGGATTATCTATAGCATCAGCGAGCTCCGTCTTGGAAGCTGTAATGTAGGGTCTGTAAGACAACTCGCTCGGCTCTTCTGCCTATTTAAACCCTGTTCATCAAAACAATGAATTAACGCGGCTCAGGTATTCGGCAATTAATGTCTACACATCTTCACTGGAGAAATTCAGCACCTATCATGGTTTTGTGTTCCAATCCTAAATCGGAATCTTTAATGACGCAAGAAGATGTAGGCCTCGGCATTTAGATAGATTATGTTTGTGGACACCTTGCTCTCTGGTTGGGTAGCAATAGATCGGAAATCGCATTAGCTGAAAATCATATTCAATATCGGTTTAAATGAAAGCGATTTCGTGAAGTGTTTTATTAATGTTTTATGCTGTCAGTTGGCTTGACGAAGAACGTATGCTAGGACATGCGACAGTGAAGCTAATGACAGCACTTTCAATGACTCCACTATCATAGTGGGTTTAAAAACATCAAATGGTTAAAGGAGGTCTCACCGTGATTCTGAATTGTTTTCATGGAGCTATGCAAATACAGAAGTGGGAAGAAATTAACAGTAACATCTGTTTTCGTAAATGCAGATCCAATCAAGTGTCGCGTTCGTCCTTATATTGGAGTCGAATGTGGCTTAACGCGTATAACTTGGAAATTGATTCCTTATTAATTAAATCTTATCAATATTACATCGTTATACTTTACGTGTATTTGAGCACTGACGCCAAACTGCATTGCGTAAAACATCCTATTGAAAACTTGATAGATCTGTGTACACCGTTGTCTTCGATCCTAAATGGCAGCGACTTTAATATTGCTTTGCTCAGGTCAGGCCAGTGGGGTGAGACTGTTAAGATATCTGAGTATAAGTACACGTGATGGGTCAGCGGACAACCAAGCATGAAGTTTTTGGTTACATTCTATCTTAGACATTGTATAATCTTCCAGATTAGCAAATGTTAGGTGCCGCAATTACCTCTCGCTGCTGAGAACCAAGTTCTTATCATATTGCAAGCGGTGCTATATTTTTGCACGCCACTGTGGAGCTCTTGTCGTAGTATGCAGATAATTATATGGCTACCGTTTGGTGGCATATTGATCGATACCCATGGCATATTGATCGATACCCATGTTCTTTTCAAACGTGAATGGCGCCGCAAAATCTCCGGCTTAAAATTCTGCTAACAGTTCAGCGGTCTGATTGTTTGTTTCACAGTCGTGTACATTAAGCTCAAGAATCAGCTGTGTTGGTAGCATTGTGGAACTCCCATGCTATTGCATTTTGTTTCATCCACTTTTTAGTCCTGCTTCGTAGCAAAAATTTATTACGTTGAGTCTTTTTCTTCAAAACAAACATTGAATGTTCCTCCAATATATATTTCATGTGCTGTTAAGAGCACGGTTTTTTGCCAATGCGGTCCCCAAGCCCGTCGAGAAAGGATGAGGGTTGGGCTTAGGGCTAGCAACCCTATCCCGTAAAACCTACATTGCTACGGAAACGATGACAACCGATCCGTGGTTCGGTCATGTCTGCAGGATGGATCCCAGTTCGCATACGAAGGTAGCCATGCACTGGCATCCGCAAGGTAAACGAAAAAGGGGACGGACCAAGGAAACTTGGCACAGAACGTTGGAACGCGAACTACATGCACAAGGATTCACGGTGCAGACGGCAAAGGAAGCAGCGTCAGACCGGAACCACTAGCGTGAAGTTGTCTTCGCCTCATGTGCCACCCGGCACGGAGAGGACTGAATGAATGAATGAAGAGACCGCACTCATGGACATCCGGATCGGAGAATTCAGTTGTGCGAAACTATGCTTTGTAATCGGCACACACACCACACACACACACATATCTATATATATATATATATATATCTTTTCTATTCTAATATATATATATCTATATATATATATATATATAATATATATATATATATATATGTCAAGCTTCTTCATCATTGATTACTTTCTATTCAAGCTTTCGATGGTACATGAATTTAGCAGTAACGACATACATACAATACCATCTGCCATTCTCCAATTTAAAATCTAGTAACCGAAAATATCACCGCTACGTTTCATCGATAGTTTTAAGACTGTTTTAATCCAACAGTGCGTCTCTCCTCACCTATCGGTGAGACTGTTTTATTTAGTTTACAGACACCTTGTAAAGGGTGCTTTGCTAAGTGCCGGGCGCTGTTATGTGGCATACTACTGGAAGAATTCTGGACCATCGATTTCGAACTCAGTCACAAATTCTCTTATGGAATCTAAAATGAACTTTAGTCAATCGATTCGCTTTGACATACAAGCATACTGAACTTCTTCACGTTTCAATAGAAGATCAAAACGACCTTTTCAAGTTACAGTTTACCATACATCAGTACTCACAAGTATGAGAATGTGATCTCTTAATGAATTGAACTATAATTGAATATATATGCGTATAGTAAATGAAAATCGAAGAGTTTGCTTAGATTATGTTATACTATATTTCCTATAAAGCGATAGGTAAGCAAACAGATTCTTTCAAATTGCGGGGTTAGTGGAGTGGTCATCAAGGTTGCTTCCAACGCAATCGATAAAGAGGCAAACTAGCGCATCTCTCAACTCGTTTATGAGGTGCGGTAGTTTATTGGTTTAATAAGTGCACCTTTTGATCTTTGGGTCGAGTTACGAATCATGCCGTGGCTATGATTTATAGGGCGAATATGCTCAAACAAATTATCTCACAACAACCGGGGGTAAACAGCGGGTTAAGAAATGTTGGGAAAAACTGCGAGAGAATGGTATGCTATAGAGTAGCCTAATTCTAACCATCACAACTTTGTGCAAATTTAACCGAAGTACATGCCCTAAAGACCTCTTCTACGATAATACTTTCCCTGATGATGACTGTCATATCGAACAATGACCTTAAAGGGGGTAATGAAATATTCCTTCAAGGCACTCGAAATTTCATGGTTATATCAATACTTAACGAAATGAAATACAATTGCTCTCTAAGCATGCACCTCGAAGAATTGTATCGAAACGACCGGTTCACATAATTTAACGGGATCAAGAAACAATAACATTTGTTTTTCCGGTAAATAATTGGATGGGAAATTAATTTATATTGATTTACTCACTAATGGGAGATCTCTAATAACGTATGCTTTGTTGTCATCATTTACGCAACTCAGGTACGTTCGTTTATTTTCCAAAAATAGGATCTGCATTAGTGTTTCGCACCATCAGACACTATATATAAGTGCGGACTTCACATATTTTGAATAATCAAATGGGGTTTAAATTACACTGAAGCAATCAGCCAAATTAGTAACGAACCTTGTAATACTCAAACACTTTTAATCAGATTATTTTCCCGCTTATTTGAGCACCACTCGGTAAAATTAAAATCGAAATGTCGCGGACAGATGTATAAGAAAGTTGCAAACTATTTTGTTCTGGACCCGAATAAGAAAAACACGTGATTAGCGAAATATGAATTCTTGATGTCGAGTGAACTACTCACAAGTAGAAAAACGTATGAAATTTATATCACAGAAAGAGGTGGTGTGCACCAACTAACCGAGACTCTGCTCCAGATTTTCACTCAGGGTTTTCTCCAGAAGCCTTTCACGCAATTGGGTATCCCGCAAGGCAGCGGAGGTTTAAAATCAGGGTTTTCCTTCCCCTAGATGAAATACCCTCCCAGACTAACGAGCTACATCTGCCGGAAGCAAACTGGTTTTTAGGCACCAGTCACTCGCCCTCGCCACTTGTCCTGTTGGTAGAAGCAGTTCCGCCGGGCTCCGAGAGCCACTCGTGCAGGCCAGAAGCTGGATTTGGTTGCCAGAGGCTATTTGAGACGCACGCCATATGAGAGCATTTTATAGACAGTGGGAGCTTCTCCCCACTGCCAACCCCGACTATGACAACCTTTGGATTTTTAGACCATTAAATTGAATTGAACTTAAATAAAGGGGTTGTTGTTAGCCTGTGTCCGACAATCACAGTACCGTCGGCCGATTCTCGTGAGACAGTACTACAACAACTCACTACCGATACGCTCTCGGTTGTAGGACAGGTAGTTGCAGACGAAAAATTCTAACTTTCAAGAGTGAAATTTCTAGCTGACATTTTTACAATCATTCACCAACTATCCGTATCTAGCTTCCTTGAATGACTCTTCAAAGCGGCACTACCATACAGTTTACATGAAGGCATCTATCACAATTTTGGATTTATTTACGTACCGGGCTAAGTACGAAGCTAAAACTCAACAAACGTTGTGGCACAAACACGGTTATACAATCTGCAGCGTCCGCGATAAATGATTAGCTACGAACATAACTACTCATTGCTTATATATTCAACGAAAGCTTTCAATTTCGTAAGCTTCAAAAGCCCGAACTCATTGGTTATCCTCCACCGAATCCTTCCATTCTGGCATGAATAAAACGGGCCGATTCAACAGTCCCACTAAAGAAAGTGAAATTAAAAGAGACGTCGAACGTGGACGTGTTCTTGCAACGAATTTCTTCACTTTGCCGCTGAATTACGCTTATAGATAAATAATATACACACAACAAGTCAATCCGATTTATTACAGCGAAAAATACAAGGCATGGTCAGTGCTCGTCTATAAAATGTCGTTTGCCAACTATGCATTCAGCAATACTCACTCCCGAAAGCAACTTCGATTTTTTCGCTACGTAAAAACTTTGTTCCAACAATCGGCCAGCGCAACATCAACGTTTTTTATCAAGAGACTGCGTGGTCTGCAAGTATCAATGGGAACAATGTCAGCATATCTCGGTTTTTGTCAGTAGCCAATGAAAGGATACAAAACAGCCACCGGTGAAACAACGCTGACTGACTGAATGCCACACGTCGCTTTAAAAGAAGTCACTTCCAAATTACAGTGTACAACCGGACAACCCGTAAGAAATAATCGTATCTAAACAATTACATCCAAGGTCAGCATATACCGATGAAAGAAAAAATGCGCCCGCACATACAACCGATTATTTTACTTCTGCCTGAGCCCAGGTACTTGAACAAAAAATGTCTCATCTAACCAGCAATCGATTGGAATATGTTTGGGACCGATCGTGTATTCATAATGCAAAGAAATTTGAGTGGAATCGGTTAGAATAGTTTTTGGGTAACGTTTCACTTCTGACACAGAAGCTTCGTCAGACCAAGGGTCATAGTCAGGACAGGGAACATGATTAAGTAGCGGTCAACCCACCACCACTTATTTGACCTTACCGCTAAACAGCCTATAGTACGCTTACCGTGTGTCACGTCTCGTGGTAATGACCAGGATCAGTGGTCCATTTTCCTCACCGTGTGTATCCAAATCAATCCGATACAAGTGAACACGGTCAAGGTCAGTTGACACAGCTGCCCACATACGTAAAAGTACATAACTAACGGGTTAACCTATTTTTGAAGAAAAACAATAATCTAATTAACTAGTAGGTATAAGGTGAATAATAACTATTTACCGTCGCAGTAGTGCCGAGCGCCATATTGTGGAGATTTCTATCCCATCCACCTTATTGACTGCCAGTGGACCTGCCTTCGCAATTTCGACCGCCTCCGCATGTAGGCGTTCGCTATACGGTTTAATACCGCGTCTTAATATTTCCACATTGTCTAGATCGACGCTGTGGCCCGTATCTAAAACGTGCTCCGCCAAGGCGGAATCACGAATAAGTGATTGATATTCCCTCGCATCCCGGGGCTGTCTCCGTACACGCTTTCGGTGTTCTTCGATTCTAGTGTGAATTTCCCTGGAAGTCTGGCCTATGTAAACACCCGAACAGTCCTTGCAGTTGATTCTGTAGATGCTGTTCGTAACGCTAGATAAAGGCCTCTTATCATGTTACCTGTCCTGACTATCACCCTGGGACTGACGAAGCTTCTGTGTCAGAAGTGAAACGTTACCCAAAAACTATTCTAACCGATTCCACTCAAATTTCTTTGTCTCATCTAACCGTTTCTAGTTCAAATCACGACATACGATGAAAGTTGTCTGAACAGAACGCTGCCAGTTTAAAGCTTTGGCAAGCATTTCCCACCAAGATAAATGTACACAATTTTTCTACGTATGACATTTCTAACCCTTTCAATAACTTCAAGAAACGGAACCCAGAGCGTTAATTTACGTCAAGACGATGTGCCAAATACCTTACAAGTTTTTAAGATATGCAATGCCGGATCACTAGTTGTACGAAGGAAGTTTGTTGTGAAAAAAATCAATCAAAAATTCTCCACGTAATATAAAAGCGCGATGCATTAATGACGTCTGGGATGCCAAAGCGTGCAGACAAACCGTAAGGAGACATAAGTGGTGTTTATGAGACCCAAGTAATCAGACAAAACCGTACATGAAAAATTGATATCACGCATCAGTTTATTAGTGCCGAACAAAAACGCATATAGAATACAGTGAAATGTCTGATTCCAGAGGAAGAATCAGCCCAACTTGAAAACCGGCACCTCGCTACCTTTGATCAGGCGGCGTTCAACACCGTCTGGTGAAATGATGGCCAGTCGAATGCAACCACCACTGGAACCATCACGATTTATGGCAAGCGCAACTCCTAAAAATGAAAAAGACACCATTAAAATGAGATCGAATGTGATGGTGGCATATTATCCAACGATTAGAGTATGGCAATAATTTAGATAAATTCTCTTATGTTTCTGTACAGAAGCCGTATTGGTCAACCATACCGTCTCGGTTGGCACAGAGACAGTTAAACTCTCCATGAACAAATGAAGTTTGTATGATTAACACGTCAACAAATATTAACCAACTTTCCTACACCGCATTATTTTACCAGTACGATGAGAATGAGAGCACAATAGAGTCCAACAGTAGGCTAATGAGACATGGTATTCTAGCTATTAAAAAAGAGTGAACTCAAAAAATACATTACACCACGCGTTGGCAAACGCAATACACGTAAAAACGGTACAAGATACGGAATTAAACAAGAGAGTGAATAATACACTTGCGCACAGCAATTTATCGAGCAGGGTATACGGCTTACTGTAGTGCGATGAAAGAAACGGGTGAAATTAGAATGACTATTTGTTGGGGAAATATCGCTTTTAGCCCCCAAAATTCATGTGATTCATCGAAATTTTGATTCTTGATTCTCACTGGTCTATTTTTGTTGGCAATTTTGTTTGAGCCATAAACAAAGTAAAAATAATGTCGAGCCGCAGCATAATTTGCCTGAGGTCTGCCTTTGCTCTTGCTATGCGTAGTGTCCAAGACCGCACGTGGGCTAAGATACGGTCATGTTGCCAAGACTAAAACAAATATGAGAATGAAAACAGAAATGGTAGTGAGACTCCAGCGTATTTCCGCATTCAGCTCACTATCGGTGGCAAATCAATTTAGCACGGTGAATGAAATGAATGAACGCACAAGCCTGATCCAGGCAAAGTGCCGTACAGTCAGAGACTGCACGTGGGCTAAGATGCTGTCAGGTTTCCCAGGCCTAGACAGATATGAGAAAGAAAATAGAAATGGTAGTGAGACTCCAGCCTGTTTCAGCATGCAGCTCACCACCGATGGCCAATCAATTTAGCACGATGTTAGCCGCACAGCACAAAGTACTGCACGGTATTATTTGTTCAGCACAGAAGTGCTGAACGATTGCACATCCGGGCTCTGGTACAATAAAACATTATTAAAGAGTGGATATTCGGTACGCAATGACAGTTAGCTCGATGTGCGCATGTGTCGAACTGAGAGTTGGCATTACGTATGACTGGAGTTTATCGTTATGAACGCATCGAATCCAGAATTCACGATATCTATGAAATACTGTCACTGATGGCAATATTATTGCGACCTGTCTGTCTGTCTTGAACAAATAAATGAGAACTCTCCAGGAAATCCATAATTTGCCTGGTTGATATTTGAGAAACAACCGATGAAAAGGCCGTCCCTTTTCAAATCAAGTGGGATAGTATGAATGAATGAATGAAAGCACAAGCCTGATCCAGGCAAAGTGCCGCGCAGTCAGAGACGTGGGCTAAGATACTGTCAGGTCAATAGAAATGGTAGTGAGAATCCAGCGTGTTTCAGCGTGCAGCTCACTACCGGTTGACAATCAATGTAGCACGGTGATAGCCGCACAGCACAGAAGTGCTGCACGATTGCACATCCATGAGAGACTTTACAAGAGCTTAGAAAACTCATCGAAAACCACACAATTACAAGTAGGACAACCAAACCAAGTGTACGCGAATGTGATGGTAAATAAAGTAAGATTAAAACCCAAGAACTTCAACTACAATTTACATCATCATCGTGATCATCATGGTCAGCGTTACACTGGTAACAAGAACCTAGTGCTTAACTGTCATGCAACCATGACATGGTAAAAATTCTAAAAAGATGTGGGAGGATGAGACCTAAAAAGCTACTGAACCTATAGAATATTAGGCACAGACACACTTGGATGAGGTGCCTACACCTCAAACAAGTGTTGCTAAACACTGCAAGATGCCTACAGCAAGACCGCCACCGAAAACGATTTTGAACCATATCAATGAAGGAAAGAAACCACTGCGAATTCTGGTCTCTTAAACCTTAACCTGAGAGACGAATCGCACCAAATGCAGCTATTTTAACAGTCAAAGCCTTCGCCAGCATGAGCCAAGTCAGAGTCTGGCCATCCTTACAACGACGCTATTCTCAGTAAGGGAGTGGCAGACAAAACCGCGTTAGGAAAACGGAAATTTTTTATTAACAATACCTTGGCTAACTAGCGAAGTATATGCATGTTAACTTGCTTTTCGATATCTAAGTCACTACCAAAGATTCTATTACGGATGGTATGGCATAAAAGCACAAGCCCGATCCAGGCAAAGTGCCGCACAGTCAAAGACAGCACATGGGCTAAGATACTGTCAGGTTGCCAAGGCCCAGACGGATAATTGCGTTACGTTTCGGATGGTGCCAAGTAACTCCAGTGATGGTGCGGAGACAGCGATCGTCGAAGACCTTCGGAAGACGTTTTGCTATCTATCTATCCTGATGACGAAGGATTAAAAAACAATGCGAGCACTATCTACTATTTACTTTAAGTACAGTCGGTGTGGAAGAATTTATGATTTCATTTCCTAGCTCACAGGTCCATTGAAACCTCTCCTTTGACAGCATTTCAGGAAAGCATTCAATGGTCAAATGTATGCGGGAAGTAAAATTATGCAAGATAATATGGCTAGAGGCAATATATGTTAAACAAATCCACGTGTTAGATGATTTTAAGGTAAAGGATTGAACCCTGAAAAATCAAAACATTGGAATCTCAAAGCATTCAAAGGTTTTCGCGATTCAAAATTTCATGGAATCGTCATTAAAATTCGAATGCAATTTTGAGTCTAAGTTCCATTGGAATCTCAACATTGCTGCTCGTTCAATTATGGATGGTGTTTCAGTGCAGAGCCACAGTAAATGCAAGAATCCAAA
Organism: Atriophallophorus winterbourni; assembly: GCA_013407085.1. Lineage (NCBI taxonomy): Eukaryota > Metazoa > Platyhelminthes > Trematoda > Plagiorchiida > Microphallidae > Atriophallophorus > Atriophallophorus winterbourni. The sequence continues at coordinate 14,313 of JACCGJ010016568.1, read as the reverse complement.
CTCCGTCATTTATGATGACATCATACCTGTCACATCACACAGAAATACGACGTACCAGATATCTGGAGCTGACATTACAAACGTAAGGACGATGATGCTGTTTACCTCATTCTGTTTATGTCGATTATGGATGCACATCGCAAACGCATGAGGACATAATGTCTCAAAAATTCTCGCATAACTATATAGTCCGATACGGGAAGAATCTCATCATCAGCTTTCACCGCGATAAGAAATACTCGGACAAACGCTGACATTTGCAAGCTGTCAGCCAGTTTCAAGAGGACGCTTCACACGGTTCCTCCAAATTCAGCGGTCAACAGCAAATTTTTCTAAAGTTGTATAGCAGATGTTAACGTAACTTAAATGTGGTAAAATGAATACAGTGTGTACAAAATCAAAGGCACAGAAATAAACAGTGTAATAGAATATGATATGCTCCAGCGGGACTTAGATGGTACAAATGTTAACTGAAAACTTACCGGTAGAGACAAACTCCACACATTTCTCTTTGTCCATATCCTTCCTGAATTCTCTATCGAAGTAGCCATAAATATAAGTGCTCCCCGATCCGCCGATGACGGCAGGTTGTCGAAGCATTAACCCACCAAGCGGAATAGAATATATCTGGAAAATTCGGTATAATTTTAAACCCACACTCACCTGGCCACCTAGATATTTATCCCATCCAGCAACAAACAAACCAACATTAATATTATCACGGTATTTATAACAAATCGCACGACAGGCTTCAGCGGCTTCCAAAACCGTGGGGTCTCGGTTCATTTGAACACGGTGGAAGTCTAGTTGGTAGCGCACAATATCTGCAACCTTTTGCGTATCTGCAGCGGAACCGGATCGACAGCAAAAAATGTTATGAGCTAAAGGAGTCAATTTGTCCGTAACCCGGTTGACGACATAAGTGCTAAACAGAACATAGATGTTTCAGAAACATACCCCGAGGATGTCCGTGAATCGGCGCCAATAACAACACCATTATCGAATTCACAGGCAAATAAAGTGGTCTAGAAAATATTCAGAGAAAAAACTTACGCCAGTACTCACAGGATCCATGGATATATTGCTTACGCTTTCAGAGAGTGAACTACTTGCGGAATAAAGGTGAGGATTCAGCACATCCATTGGTTGAGTTTTAAGGCTGCAAAGCAAAGAAATAATCACGTTTAATAAGAAAGTTAAACTGACATTATTGTGACCGAGCAAGGTGCGGAAGACCACATATACAAAAGATCCCGTTAGCGCAGGCAAATTCATCGTATTTCTACTGATATTATTTGTCAAAATTCTGAAGAGATTACTTGTTACCAGAATAATTTTAAACATTATTCGCCAGTAATCGCTAGAACATGATTCTTTAAACCTATGAAAGCTTTCACGCATGCCAGAACTCTTGAATCTGCAGAGAACCGGTCGCTGTTTTACATACCCTTAAGTACTCACTGAGAAAATATAAACTATGCGGTCAAATTATATCTACTCGCACACCTCATCTAACTTCGGGAGCAGCGGCTGCCATGCTGAAATATTATTTTCATGGTTACAACAAACACTATCAGATAAGGTGCACTGTGCATAATGATACGTCTAAGAACTGTAGTAAAATCGGACATTTTAAGCGGCGTTTCCAAAAGAGTCTCTTAGTGTGTCCCATGATTACATCAAACTCGTGGTTCGCTGAAGCCACTTCATCTCAGACACGTGCTGTCATTCCATATCATTTCAATTAGTTGTCTGATCTATATCGGTAGTTCGAACAGCTTGTTATCAGCTGAAATCGTCCACAATTACAAACGGAATGTTTATCAATCCTGTCTCCAAAAAAATTATGTATTCACAAACTAGTTGATTCCAATAGAAGGGCACTCTTATACCAATTTAAATAAGCAGGATTTGAATTATAAGCACGTTCTGCTTTAAATTATATCAGTTATGTTCTGATATCGTTTTCGAGCATGATATCATTGATACAACGTGATGAATACATATCTTTTTGATGGTGCCAAACCAGCACTTTCCTTATTTGCATTGTGATTATGTTTTTGCTGTTCCTGTTTTTCATTACTAACTGTATTCCTGTTTCACTTTTTACCATTATCATTTTCTATTTCAGATTGCGTACCACAATTTCTAGAAGATTAAAGCCTAATTCTCAGGCCTTCGTCTTTTGATATTCTGACAATCCGATCTTTCAGCAATATTCATAACAATTTAAACTTGTAGAAAAAGATGGGTTGCTTCGCCCTGAACGATTTGAAACTGCCCCAAATGCCTCTGATGCTGCGGACTCTTGGGAGCATCGCTTCTATACATTCACAAACATCTTTGATATCATAGACTCACATAAGCCAGACAAACTAAAGACACTCATCCATTTCCTTTCTCCATCGGTGTAGAAACTCGTTTTACACTGCATTTCCTACGAATCAGTCATTTCTACTTTGCAGCCAAACTACGTAAGTCAAAAAACGAAGTTTTTGCACGACATCTGTTGGCTACTTGTAAGCAAAATTGAAGAGAAAACCTTTACCAGTTTATGCAGTGACTCCGCTCGCTCTCACGTAATTGCAATTTCAAATATGTAAGGGCATTCGAGCATCAAAGCGAAGCCAAACGTGATGTTTTTATTACGCGAATGTCTTCGAACCGTATCAGACAACGCTTACTCGAAAATAAGTTGCTTGACATTCAAAATGCTTTTGACCAAGCTATGTCTTTAGACATGGCTCACAGGCAATCTCATTCGTATTTCTCATTCATCCAAGACATTTCTTGCATCATCATCATCGTGATGCACAAGTCTTGAGCCAAACAAAGTGCCAAGCAATATGAAGCAGTAAAAGCAAATAAGCAAGCGCATGAAAAATGGAAAGCAGACAAGCGAAATATGCAAAGGAAAATGCCCCAAAACAGCTTGTTTTTGTAGTTTCACTGCATGCGATTTTGTTTTTGTTCGGCAAATGTAATAAAATAATAGTACACCGGATAAAAGATTAGGAGACATAATAAAATACACTGGCGCCACTGACTTCGGTTTTCAGCCATCTCGTAAGGTTTCTAGCCAACTATTAGGTGCAGCTTTTGGACCACACCCAGGCAAACGAATAGGCCCAAATGAGCCTGAATGAAAGCACAAGCCTGATCCAGGCAAAGTGCCGTGCAGTCACAGACTACACGTGGGCTAAGATACTGTAAGGTTGCCCAGGCCTAGACAGATATGAGAAAGAAAAAAGAACGGGAAATGGTAGTGAGACTCCAGCGTGTTTCAGCATGCATCTCACTACCGGTAGCCAAGCAATTTAGCACGGTGTTAGCCGCACAGCACAGAAGTGTTGCACGATTGCAAATCCATGCAGTAAGTATATATAATGTGTAACGAGTCTTGTAATACAATACAATATTTAGAGCAGAAGAGGTGCAAAAGTTCGCTACGAGCTCCTTCGTGTTCTATTATGGATTATGGTCTTGGATATCCCGCGAGGTGAACGCGCATTTGAAACAGGCTTCTTTTTGAAACCACAGAAAATTGTCTATGCCATCCTTGAACACTGACAAGCTTTGAGCTTACAAAATATCAGCCTTAAGTGAATAACGAATTCCAGTAGCCTATCGCTACGGTGAGTTTCTTCATCACAACGCGCCACGTCATGGACTTGCCACCAGGTCGTTTCTCCCAGCTTTTGCCAGGCTCTGCGAATAAATCTCGGAATGGTAAACGGTGAGGAGGCATTCTTAAAACACGTCCCAACCACCGCAAACGAGCAAGCATCAGAATTTCTCTCAATCAGTTGCCACTTGGTCCTAACACCCGCTGGCAGACATCTATATTTGTAACGCGATGGTGCTACCGAAAGCGAGCAACTCTAAGCAGGCAGCACTATACAGGATGATAAAAAAATTTAGCCATCCAGACATACCGATAGATTCAGCTCCAGATAAAACGTTGGCCAATGACGACCGAAAGCTCGCGGGCCTTTGTTACTTTTGTGGATATGACAAACATCCTCGTCACAAGTGTCCTGCTCGTGACACAATCTGCAAGGCTTGTGTAAAAACAGGACAGTTTCGCTCGGTATACCGTTCTGCTAAATCTGAGAAACATACTGCATCTGCCTCACCATGTATAGCATCTTCTATCATCACCGCTGCTGCTCCAGCTTCTCTCAAAAGCAATCACTAAAATGATTGATTGATAATTGATGAAAGCACAAGCCTGATACAAACAAAGTGCCGTACAATCAGAGAGGCTACGATACTGTCAGGTTGCCCAGGACTAGACAGATATGAGGGGGAATTAGAAACATAAGTGAGACTCCACCGTGTTTCAGCATGAAGCTCACTACCGTTGGCCAATCAATTTAGCACGATGTTATCCGCACAACACAGAAATGCCGCATGATTGCACCTCCGTGCATTTCTATGCTGTGCGGCTAACATCGTGCTAAATTGATTGGCCAACGGTAGTGAGCTGCATGCTGAAACACGCTGTAGTCTCACTACCATTCCCCCCTCATATCTGTCTAGGCCTGGGCAACCTGACTGTATCCTAGCCCACGTGCAGTTTCTGAATGTACGGCACTTTGCCTGGATCAGGCTTGTGCTTTCATACCATATAATACCATACCGTGCAAATCACCAAAGTCATTGTAAACAGTGTGAAGTTGAATGCGTTGATTGACACTGGAAGTTCAGAAAGTTTTGTTTGCGAATCAATTGTGGAGTGGCATCAATGTCCCACACGTCAATCACACAGCGAAAATGTTTTAGCTTCTACGCAATTACGAAGCCATACCAAAGGAAACTGTGTTGTTTCTTTATCACATAACGGAACTATGTATAACGATGTCAAACTTTCCGTACTCCCACACTTATGCACTGATATCCTTCTGGGACACGATTTTTTAAAACATTATGAAAACGTTCTACTCTCTTTACAGGGCGATTATCCTACCTTCTATGTGGCCTCACAACAGCTAGTCTGCCTGCACTTACGTTGTTCGCGCATTTATCTCCTTCGTGCCGACCAATACGAGTAAAATTACGGAGGTATAGTCACGCGTATGAATTATTTATCAAATCCGAAGTGAACAGATTAGTTACTGGCGGTAAAATTGAACCACCCATGTCTCCTTGGCGATCCCAAGTGCTCGCATGGTGATTGATTACAGCCAAAACATTTATCGTTTCGCCGAACTTGATGCTTACTCTGTCTCGTATAGACGACATCATCGAAAAGATATCCCGCTATGAAGTATAGAGTACACTTGATCTAGAAAGCGCGTATCAACAAATCCCTATCGAAGACGAGAGGAAATTCACCGAATTCGAGGCTTGTAAAAATCTGTATCAATTTTGTAGTATATTATTCGGTATGGCTAATGGTGTAGCTTGCTTTCAGTGCACTATCGATGAGTTAATTCGCAAAGAAAATCTCGATGGAACAAATAGGATAAATTCTTACACTATGCTGAGCAGTAGGGATTGACATTCAAACGAGAAGAGTGCACGAGTAGTGATGCGATTGCATGCGCAAAAGTATAGTTTCGTGAAACCGTCATGGGCAAATGTTACCTTTTTAGTTGCGTAAAAAATACATGATTTTTTATTATTCATTCCACTTTTTCTAATTAATAAAATTAGGGTAAGCGGTCTGCAGTTAGTCGGATCACTGATTTTACCGCATTTATACATAGGTTTTATGATGCAATATTATAAGTCTTCTTCTGCATAGATGGCAGAGGGTTATCCCACCAAAGCCACATCACATTCTCTTCACTGACATAGTCAATACATTGTCTTGATCGCCATTCCGATGAACGGTTTTCATTTAACGATGGATGGCCCTTCCAAAACAACCGGAAAGTGTCTGTCAAATGAACTGCTCTTCCGTTGTAGCAGTAAAGAGTGCTCCCGAAAGGGCAGTCCATATGTTCACTATCCTGGTGGATATGGTGAATTTCGCAGCAAACCGCTGAGTTCTTCGCTTCTGAAGCTTTATAGCATGACCTCTGGTTTTGATATCTGTTTTGAGCGTAAAACACAGCTACAGCTCGTTGCCGTACCGTCCTAGCAAAAACCGTCTCGTCATCAGCAAATCATATCTGATTTGGTGATATTCGAACGAGAACAAGTCGAGTTTCGCTCGACGCTCCTCATAGCTCAACGATTTTATTCCGATAAAAAATTTGATCACGGCTTTGCACTAGTTCCAGCCCATTGCGCTCTCTCGTAGTTAGTGGATAGAAAGCTGGAAGTCTATACTCAATGATGGGTTTCATGTGTTCACGGATGTGCAATCGTACAGCATTTCTGTGCTGTGCGGCTAACATCGTGCTAAATTGATTGGCCATCGGTGCTGAGATGCATGCTGAAACAGGCTGAAGTCTCACTACCATTTCTATTTTCTTTCTCATATATGTCTAAACCTGGGCAACCTGACAGCATCTTAGCCCACGTGCAGTCTCTGACTGTACGGCACTTTGCCTGGATCAGGCTTGTGCATTCATTCATTCATTCTCATGTGTTCATCGTATAACACCTTGAACGCATCAGTTGTTATAACAGAAAACGATCTAGGGAATGCTCACTTAAACGGTTAGCATTTCCGTCTTTTCGCAATGGCAGCCTAGGTTTTCAACAGGCCGGACACTATAACTCTTGCTCACCAGCTACTGGTCAATAGTTTATTGTGGAAAACAGCTACAAGGAATAACCACAGGATAGTTAGCACATTGGGTCTGAATAAGTTTCAGCAGTTCAGCAAAGTGGTCAAAGGGAAACGTGATCCATATTAGTTGGAACGAAAAACGCTGTGGAAAGAAGGAAAGATATGGTGCAGTATCAAAAAGACTATAATCGTGAAAAAGCATAATCAAGAATCGTGTATCGTGGTATTGATTTCGGTGTAATATGATCGATGCGGTCGACCCAAGCACGTTTTTAATTGTATATCGGGAGTAATCACCCACTAGACCAGGCCAAAATTGTGTTATTGCCTTCCTGCAGACAATGGCATTGCCCAGCCTATATACCGAAGCCCATCATTTAAGATCCTCTGCAAATAACAAACACTTCAATTAGATCGCGGTTGGTAAATCATTAAAAACGCCTTGAATAGAAAGGAACAGCGAACCGACTTTTGTGGGACACCGGAGGTCGCAACTCTAAGCTCAGCGTTCACAAAAACTCGACTCATCCGCTCAAACAGAAATTACGCAATCTAATTAAGCAGTGCCATCGGTATTCAGTGCCTTCGGCTTCGTACTTATACGGCCATGTGGTACGCGATTGAAAGATAGCCGGAAGATAAAAGCTAGTTGTTTGAGTTATATACCTACCAAAGCCTCCAAAAGCCACCGGTGTATATCATTAGGACAAAACGTTGAACGAGAATCGAGCATTTGAAGTACTGCAACATTTCTGGTGATATCCGAATGTCCGGAATTTCGACGCTAATCTCGTTAAGAATTGATATAGGAAATGCCAATTCCGTCAAAACTAAGCTGTACCGAGCGGCGAGAATTAGTCTTGCTTTCGTGGTCATATTCAGTCAGTGTATAATTGTGAAGACAAAAAAGAAACGTTTAAGGTGTTCTACATTTGCCGCTGTTTCCAAAAGGCAGGGAAGAGGTCAATGAGAATGTACACAACAAAAGCTTCACATGGCGATGACTGTGCTTTTAGGTTCAAACGCGCCTTTGAAGTGCGGAATGTTCAAGGTCAAATTATATACACTGTCTACAAATTATGTGAAAGGATCTACCGCGAAGAAAACTGGTTCCAGATTCCATATGAACATTTTATGGTGAGAAAAGCAATACCAAAAGATATGTGTATGAACTCATAAAAAAGGGAAATGGATACTTTGTAGCATGAGCTTAACACTGACATCTTTCCGAGAATATGCAGGTCGACTGTCGACATAAGTGGCATTAATTTGTTTGTTTATTTTAAATTTATACGGTCTATACTACGATTTGATGAAACGGAAAAATCCAATTAATTAATGCCTTACTTTAAATGTCATGTTCTAAAGGTACGCAAAATTTACATAGGTAACCTCTCACCAGCTTGGTGAAGAGAAACCATTTTCAAAATATACATTTGGTTGTATTCCCATCACACAAACCCCATGACCGGTTTCGTGCTATTTGCACTCATCAGGTAAAGTGCTCAACCGCATAGCGTTGAAAGAAATCTGGGCGCGTGATTGGATGTTAACCACCTTCAGCCCTGTGCAACTTGAACTTGAACTTCAACTAGAACTAGCGCTTGTACGACACCATTGCACAAAGCTGGTACGACCAACCTGTTCAATCACATGTTGTCAAACACGTGTTTAATGGGGTAAAACCCATACCCATGAAATAAAATATTCATTTGCATACATTTTAATCACACACACACCACGACCGGTTTCGTTCTTTTTACACTCATCATGTAGGGACAGTAAGATCAGGATCCGCAAGCGCTTGAAACAGTGAAAAAATAGTAAACAATTAGCGCGTGTATGTCACTGTTGGATAAGGCTGGTACGAACAACCTGTTCAATCACATGTGTCCAAACACAAGTTTAATGGGGTTAAACCCATAACCATGAACTGAAATATTCATTTGCATACATTTCCCTCCGACACACCCAACGACCGGTTTCTTGCTGTTTGCACTCATCATGTATGGACAGTAAGATCAAGATCCGCATGCGCTTGAAACAGTTGAAGAATGGTAAACAAGTAGCGCTTGCATGCCACTGTTGGACAAGGCTGGTACGACCAACCTGTTCAATCGCATGTGTCCAAACACAAGTTTAATGGGGTTAAACCCATAACCATGAACCAACATATCCATTTGCACAGATCCTTCACACACCACTACCGGTTTCTGGCTGTTTGCCGTCATCAGATGAAGATTGTAAAACAAGGTTCAGTGAGCCTTTAAACTGTGGTAAAGTGGTAAACAAAGTTATACTTAAATGCCACTGTTACATAGGTTACGTAAAACCAACCACTGTGTTCGAACACGAATCCCTATGCGATTCCATTTTAGAACATCAACTCATACAACACAGACATACAAGTATAACTTCGTTTGCCACTTTACCACGGTTTCTAGGTTCACTGAACCTGATCTTACAAACTCCACCAGGTGACGTCAAACAGCCAGAAACCGGCATTGGTGTGTAAGGGATGGGGATGTGAGCACTACAATACATTAGGTAATATCATTTTGCATTTCAACATATGCGTGAATAACTGTGTAGCGCCATTCATTTTGAACATTTTCCATACTACTTACTGTATCATCCTCCCTATACAATATGTGTTTATTTGTATGGCTGATTCTGTATCAAGGTCAGGATAATATACCATGAATTTCCCGCGTATAGTCTTCAGGTCAGTTCAAATGGCACAGGATGTAAAGCACAAATAATCAAATCAGTCGTCCAGAAATTCTGTTTGCGGAGAGCTTCAAAGTGGCGATCACCACTGCCAAACCTGAATATTTGTTCTTTGTTATCCAAATCGTATGTGATGATACGCCAAGTGTTACCCAGACCGTCCTTCAATGCACATGTAGTTGTGGCTGAGACTGGGTAAAAACGGAAATGGTTTCTCTTCACCAAGCCGGTGAAAGGTTAGCTATGAAAAATTTGTGCGTACATTGAAAAACGAGATACTTGAAACGAGAAATTATATTATTGGATTTGCGTACAGTCTCTATATTTTGATCGCAGCAAAAACCGCATAACTGTTAATCTATCGACAGGCGACCAGCATATTCTTTGAAGAACTCAGAAAAATACTGATGCCACGAGGCATCAAAACACCTTTTGAACCCACCTACCGATATTAGGTCCTCCGGCAGCTTATTTCAGAAGCCTACCATTATTTCACTAAAGAAGTGTGGTATAAGATTAAGGCGATTGTAATTTTTCGCTAGGATTATTGTATGCTCTCGAGCTGAAGGCTTGATCGCTCGAGTGAACAGGTTTTAACAACCCTCGTCGACTAGGTCTATGAGGATTTTAAATGATTCTATTAGGTCACCACTTGAACGCGGACACCAAAGTTTCCCAAACATACCTTCAACCGTTTGTGTAGCAAAAATTTTGACGCTTTTTGGAACAACAGCCTCCAGGCTTACACTCAGTATTCTAAATGAATATTTGGGTTCATTGTTAAGGGTATAACACCATTAAACATGTGTTTGGCCACATGCTGTAAACAGGTTGGTCGTACCAGCCTTATCCAACAGTGGCATACAAGCGCTCCTTGTTTACCATTCCTTAACTGTTTCAAGCGCATGCGGATCCTGATCTTTCTGCCCCTATGTGATGAGTGCAAACAGTAAGAAAACGGTCGTTGGGTGTGTCGGACGGAAATACATGCAAATGAATATTTTAGTTCATGTTTATGGGTTTAACCCCATTAAACTTGTGTTTAGACACATGTGATTGAACAGGTTGGTCGTACCAGAATTATGCAACAGTGGCATACATGCGCACTTGTTCAGAAACCCGTTTTCTTTTTCACAGTCGCTGCAACAAATACTGCGACCAAAGGAAGGCATTGAAAACACCTGACGTATCATGGCATACGACAAGGATACCAAAGAACAATGAACCAACTTTGGCAGTGGTGGGCCCTCCTTTGAAACCTACCACCCACAGAAATTCTGGACGGTTGGCTTATCATCTGTTTTGAACATTGTGCCAATGACCTGAACTCTACTGACTATTAATCAAACCATTACCTAAATGTTTGCGTCCATATGCATAAAAGGGGGACCAATAATAATTCCAAGAAGAAGAATAAATGGGAAACGTTCTATATAAACAATTAAGCAAGGATAATTTGGCAAGCGTGTTATCCATAACCACAGCTTGAAATCTTTTTACGGGGTGCGTAAATGTTGCACTAATAAAAATCGACTGAGAATTGAAACACCTAGTGAAGCGAGTTAAACCCAAAAATCCATTGAATTTTGTCTGCAGCAAAATCACAGTTTCCAAGGGAAACAATAACAGCGTGTACAGCCACTTCACAGATTTCATGGAAAACCAAGAGTTCCTTGCACGTAGAAAACCAATGAAACTTGCAACTGTCTAAACAATTATAGTTGATTCGGAGGTGTTTCATTGACACAAAAAGACAGAAAAATATTAAGCGAGATATAATTTCGTTCCCAAATGGGTGTCTCTCTAAGCGAAGTAGTTTTTTGCACGGATGATGTCACTCGTATCCTAAAGAATCTAGACGAAAATAAATCCGCCGGACCTGACAATGTGCACCTAAGCAGGGCCTCTATGAGAGTTATAAAACCAATAGCTCTGCAAAGGCATCCTACCAGATGACTGGGAGAAAGCCATTGTCGTACCCATTCCAAAGAGAGGTTGCGCAAACATAGTTAACAATTTCCGACCAGTAAGCTCGACAAGTGTTCCAAGTAAAACCTTGGAGAGACTTATTAGGGATCGGTTGTGCAGCCACCTCGTGCATAATTCATCAATAAGCACGGTTCAACATGGCTTTCTTGAAAGAAAGTCGTGTCTCTCGAATCTTTTATGCTTTATAGATGGAGTTTCCAAGACACTGGATGAAGGCGGACAGGTAAAGGTCTTTTACTGAGACTTTAGTAAGGTCTTCAACTCAATTACTCCCAGGTTCCTAGGGATGAAGCTCGCGGCCAAAGTCATCTCTGGTAAGCTAAACGACTGGATAACCAGTTTTCTTCGTGATAGATCCTTCCAGGTCGGTGTAGGCGATGCTACCTCTGAATTCGCAACATTTACCAGTGGAGTGGCCCAAGGTTCATTAATAGGCTCAATACTCTTTTTGATATTCATCGATTATCTGGCATCACAGTTATTATGTCCGTCAGATCCAAAGATCATACTGATTTGTTGATAGATATTTAAAAGGTCATTGAATGGTCGCTGAACTATAGTAAATGTCATCTGTTGTCTGCAGCAGTGGACAAAGTTACAGTAACTGCGAATAACGGTAGGATCGACTTTAAATCTATTTATAGGATTAATGATTTGGGTATAGTCGTAACAACGGACTTCAAATGGGCCGCGCAATGTGCCTCAGCTGCACAACGAGCTAGCGAAGAACTCATTGGGCTTGAATCTGTTCTGACATTCAGTACGCCGTGAGTGATTATCCCTTTATGTACCGCAATTGTCAGGCCGCATTTAGAATACTGCATGCAAGCCCGGAGCCCATTCTTTAAAAAAGACATATCACTACTAAGAAAAGTTCAACGTTTGGCTACCAAAATGGTTGAAGTTATGTTTTTCGGGTCTCTTCTCCCTTGGGCGTCGGCGTCTACGGGGTGACCTAATAGAAACTTTCAAAATGCGGGAATGCTTAGGCCTCGAGGGTTGTCAAATCGTGTTCTCTCGAGAGACATGCGCTGGTAACTGATCGATTGATTGGTATAATTTTAAAGCAACGCATCTTAGTTGTGAAACATTATTCACATATCCTGATAATCCTCTAATTTATCATCATAGGAATTTCAGCGATGCGATTTGGCAACACTATACACAACATCAAATAATAAACGAGTCAGATTTCATGTATTCCATATCTGTATATGGCATGGTGAAAAATAGATTTTGTAATCAACGTGCAATCACGCTTGTCTATACGCTTTTCGGGCATTTGGTACCAATGTCATAAATTCATAAACAATAATCACCTCAAAGTTACAAAGACGTTTGTACCAGAAATGAAATCTCTCGGCTTAAACCAACGAGTTTGAAGTAATTTGCTCTTGACAGACAAAGTGCCGCACAGTCGGAGATTGCACGTGGGTTAAGATATTGTCAGGTTGACCAGGTCAATCAATTGCGCTCGGTATTAGCCGCACAGCACATAAGTACTGTACGATTGCACAACAGTGTGCAAGCTAGGGAAGAATCGATACCACTCTTGCCTGATGAATGCAGATTACGCGTGAAACTGACTGTCTATCGCCGTGAGCGCTGCAGAATAGAGATTATCACTCACGAATCGCACTGTTTAGTCGTTCGAATAGCTGTGGAGCACGAAACCCTCATACGCTTGTGATGTACATCAATGGTCGATATCGATTGAAGGAGGCCAACAACAATCACCACACAATGCGAGCCACAGTGTATAAGTAATCCTCACCACATGATGACTTACTTGACTTAATCCCTTGAGTACCTGGAGGAACATAGGGCCTCGGCAACTTGTCTCCACTTTGGTCTGTCCATAGCAGCCAGTTTGATGTCGTTCCAGTTAAGTCCACACTTGCGGATTTCCTCTTCACACGAGCGCTTCCAAGATAGCCTTTGGCGTCCGACCCGTCTCTTCCCGATTGGGTTCCATACCAGAGCATGACGCGTGATGTCATCATAAGGTTTCCGCAAGGTGTGCCCAACCCATCTCCACTTTCTTCTACTGATCTGCTGGGCGATCGGGTCCTCAGCAGTAATCTGCCACAGGTCTTGATTCCTTATCTTTTCTGGCCATTTTACCCCAATAATTCGACGAAGGCAATTATTGTGGAATGATTGCAAGCGACATGATATAAGCCCAAAATCGGCTATCTGCAGTTTGGATTTGTATGCAGTGATATTGATGACCACAGCTGGCCAAATACGTTAAGTGTGAATAAGATATTCAGCTAGCGTAGACAACCACCATATGCGCACGAGTAACCGAATTCTCAGTGCAATTAAGTCAAACACGAAAAAATTCTTCTCAACTGGCTCACTCGTTTGAACTTGCCATAAGTTTACATAAGTTTATTTTTAGAAATGATACATTGTAACACTGAAGCTTATCATTCAATGTTTGTTTTGTGCACTCGTTTATGTTCTATGCTTGTATAACGTTTTAAATGTGTGTATATCTCAACTGCTCAACTTTTGTTCAATATTGGAGTATCTAACCAAGGTTTAATGCGATGTGATATTTTAGATGTGAATGTACCATAATATGTTATATTCCGATTATTTATTTTAAAAACCAAATTATAACACTTAGGATAGGTGTGAGTAATTGGTTCTTGAACCATGTCCGTCTTAATCAATTGACTGTTCTCTTGTATTCCCACGTTTGGTGTCGAGAATATTTCAAACAAACGTGCTCAGCTAGAATTCAGACTTCACGTGCGATTCCGGAAAATTTGACAGATGCGATTGTTCAAATCTTGGATGCATTTTCGGTTGTTTTCATTAACTGCCGTGGGAGCAGTCAGATTATTCGAGACTACAACCTAAGGTAAACCTGTGGACTGTGAGCCTTGTTCTGAGGCTAA